>JAACNH010001813.1:0-54941 GCA_019447015.1 Hymenochirus boettgeri
ATATAACAAGGTAGATGATAGAGGTTGGTGATGTAACTAGGTAGATGGTAGATGATAGAGGTTGCTGAAATAACGTGATGTAACTAGGTAGATGGTAGATGATAGAGGTTGCTGAAATAACTAGGTAGATGATAGGGGTTGCTGATGTAAGTAGGTAGATGATAGAGTTTGCTGATATAACTAGGTAGATGATAGAGGTTGCTAATATAACTAGGTAGATGATAGAGCTTGCTGATGAAAGTAGGTAGATTTTAGAACTTGCTAATGATATTATCTACTAGTTATATCAGCACCTCCTATCATCTACCTAGGTTACATCACCAACCTCTACATCTACGTTATATCAGCGCAACCTCTTATATCCTCTACCTAGTTATTTTAGCAAGCTCTATTATTCATCTACCTAGTTATATCAGCAAGCCTCTATCATCTACCTATTATATCAGCAACCTCTACTACATCTACTCTAGTTTATATCAGCAATCTGCTAGCATCTACTCTTATCTGCATTCATCAGCAAGATCTAAAATCTACCTAACTTATCATCAGCAAGCTCTAACATCTATCTAGTTATATTAGCACCTCTATCCTCTACCTTTATATCAGCAACCTCTACTATCTACGCTAGTTATATCAGGCAACCTCTATCTAATCTACCTATTTACATATATAACAAGGTAGATGATAGAGGTTGGTGATGTAACTAGGTAGATGGTAGATGATAGAGGTTGCTGAAATAACGTGATGTAACTAGGTAGATGGTAGATGATAGAGGTTGCTGAAATAACTAGGTAGATGATAGGGGTTGCTGATGTAAGTAGGTAGATGATAGAGTTTGCTGATATAACTAGGTAGATGATAGAGGTTGCTAATATAACTAGGTAGATGATAGAGCTTGCTGATGAAAGTAGGTAGATTTTAGAACTTGCTAATGAATAGAGCTTGCTGATGAAAGTAGGTAGATTTTAGAACTTGCTAATGAAGGTAGGTAGATGATGGATCTTGCTCATATAACTAGGTAGATGATAGAGGTTGCTGATATAACTAGGTAAATGATAGAGGTTGCTGATGTAACTAGGTAGATGGTAGATAGTTGCTGATAGAACTAGGTAGATGATAGAGGTTGCTGATATAACTAGGTAGATGATAGTCTCAAGGAGGGAAAAAAGGCAATAAGCTTAAGGCGCATCCCAAGGGGTTTTGTGAAAAAGGCAAGGTCAAAGGGCTGTCAATTGACCAGGGTACTTTTTTATATATGTACCAAAATGAAAAAAGGGACAATCAGTATTGTTAAACCCAAAAAAAAACCTAATATAATTAGTTCACGGGTGCTTGTGGGTTATTTTATAAAAGGAATTTCCCTAAACAAATGGAGTCCCTGGGCGGACAGGGGGACCTTGAAGCCAAAAAAACCAGGTAAAAAAACCACTACTATACCACAGGGAAAAACCTGGAGGCCACTCACACGAGGTATATTAAATGGAAAGTTAAATACCCCAAAGAAACAAATATAATGGGGGAAAAAAAAATATAAAATGGAAAAGCATAGGAGAACCTCCCAGCAAAAAAACAAAACTCAGCTAAAAACATTCATTATTGAAAACATTAAAAATTAGAAAAAACATCCAAAAAAAGAGCCCCCACCATTTAAATTTTACCAAAAACAAGAGGAAAGAATCCTGGGCCGTTCCAGAAAAACAAACAAAACAGGGAAGATTTTCAATAAAAGTTTACTTAATCATTAAACTGGGCTAATTTATTGCCCCAACCAAATCAGATTGTTAGCTTTCAAATGTTAAATTAAGATCGCGATTGTTTGGGCAAAATATACTCCATTTTAAACGATAAAGAACTTGTTATGAAATAACCATGAAAGTATACTCTAAAAATAAAATGGTCATCCAAGTTTGATGATAGCAAGCAATTCGATAAAACATTAAATAAAAGTGCCATATATTTAAGGGCTGCGAGAGCAAGCAGAATGGAGAGCCAAAATTGAGATTTACTGATTTCAGCGGGCACATTCGCGGCAAACACCTCCTAGTTTTTTTAGGAGGGTTGAGGTAAAAGCCCACACCATAAGAAAAGGCTGGAGCAAAAAAGCCCACAAAGTTTGCATAAGGAAGTTAACAGCTGTAATTTAAAGGAATGTTATTGGCTACCGGCAAAACAATAGGACCGATTTATCAGTGCGGAGGATAGATCCCCCAGGTAGGTATTCCAGCCTTGCATTTCGTTCTAAACCTGTTTCTCCAAAACATTAACGAGATTTCCAAAAAAAAAACATAATCCTGTTCCAGTTATAGGGGTTTTAACCAACTTTTTTTTATTTAAAATATGTCGACTGTGCATGGCATGAGGTTTTACCATTCACTTACATTTATTTTTATCTGTCTTCAAACCTAAGTATTACCCTCCCTTTTCAGATATTTTATGACATACTAAAAAAATAAACAGACTGCACGGGTGGCATTGGTGGGCTCGGTGTTTGGTTGGGGTTGGACTGTTAGAGATCGTACCGTGTTTGTCGTTTGTCTTTGCATGATCTAAAGCCTTTTTAAGTGGATCCAGATGGCAGGCCAATGTGTATGTAAAAAATAATTTCATACCTAAATTAACAAAAAAAAAAAAAAATCATTATTTTTAAAGTAAGTAAAAAACAATTACTTTTTTCATTTCCGATATTAAAAGCCACTTTATTTAAAAAAAACCATGCGGACAGATTGGTGGCTATGGTAAACAGGGGTGTAGTGTTTTTTGTAGCTACAATACAGGGTCATCCATCTGAAAAGGACTGGGGGGGGAAAAAAGTATTATTGTTATTACACCAGTGGCCCTATTTAAAAACTAGGAAGTTGTTTGTGTTGGTAGCTGTATTAGGATCAGGGCGGGGTGTTTCATTACAAAATGTTGATTTAGGTATGGCCTGTTTTTACGATGTTCTCCCAGCATTCCCCATGTTAGCTTATTACAAGCCCTCTTTTCTGTTGCCTTTGGGGCAGCTAAAAATATTTTTAAAGAAAAAATTAACCAGATTGGGTGAGGGATTATTTGCCATTATATGTGTGATTTTGGGTCTTTGATTCTGGAATGATCCTTGACGTCTTGGCTACCCCCCCAAAAAACCACCTCCAAATTTATTTTTTTTAAAACTGGGGGCTCCCTAGGCCCAAATGTTACTGACCAAAAAGGGAATATCAAACTCTCGTAAAAAACTCGGTGGACAAAATCTAATCAGAAAGCCCAAGTCCTGGCTCTCAACGTTGGCTCCCACTGCGAAAAATCTGGAAGTTCTTCTGTACTTAAATATAAATATTCAAGCGTTATTTATAACCTAATCTACAAGCGTTGTCCGCTGAAAGGGGACCGGATATCTCTTTTTAACAAATTTTCATAGTGATAGTTCGTGACAAATGCCCTTCGTCGTTGGAAATTGGGTTTTTACAATGCTAGGTAAAGGGAAAAGAAACAATGGCCAGAAGAAAAAAAATATTAATTTTTCAAAAACACGGCAAAGATTTGGGATTCACTCTTTCCGTGCACTGGAGGCATGCTGGATTTGTCTTCATAGGAAGAGGACTAGTTCCATCATCATTGTCCTTTTTCTTGACCTACCAATTTATTCCTTTCAAAACACTGATATGGCACCATTTTTTTACTTACTAGGGGGGAACCAATTCCTGGTGAAGTTTGCTGACCAACTAACTCGAAGCAGAATCTTCCATTGGCGAGATTATGCTTTAAAACAATGGAAAGTCCAGCTATAAATGTTTCTGTGTGTCGGGAGAAAATATCTTCCATTTATTTAGGAAATTCAACATATCAAATGGGACTTACGATCAAGCCAATGTATGTCCCAGCATGGATCGACCACTTGGGAGCACAGTGTGTTTATGGTTAAAAGTGGGTGGAATATTTTGGTGGTGTATTCAATATGGGTGCCTAAGGATGTCAGCCAACTACAAGGCCATGCGACACCTTTTTTGTAACCTCTGCGATGCGAAACAAAAAATTTCTGCTCAGTTACTATGGTATTGAAAATAAATACCTTTTCTTTTCTATTAAGTAGATTCAGAATTAACATATTCTCTTTGGTGGTTAAATCAATACAGAAAGCAAGAAAAAAATGGTGGATGAAAATTGAAGACTCTGGCGGTTAGAGGGATGGTCTCTCTATGAAAAAAAACTTAGGTTGAAGGCTCTCTACTAAGGAAATTACTTCAGTCCTCTTAACCTCCAGGACCTTAGTTTTGTTTGAATTTATGTGATAAAAATTGCTGATATCAGTATTGGAAAGTATTAGGACGCTGTGTTTGGCAAAGTCTCTGCAAAATAAAATTGAAACCCTCTCCTCTCTCCCTTTACTGGGGTCGGTGTTGGATTAATATTGTGGGACCAACTTTAAAAAGGTTTTCACAAAAACCCATAAAAATGAAGGAGACAGGTCAACAATTTTCATATCTGCCAAAAGGAGCCAGGAAAAGGGCCCCCCCCCTGCTTAAATCATAAAGGGACGCACATGGCTTTATCAGGGCTATCAAGGCCTAGCCTTTCAGCGCTTATTCAGTGACAAGATTATGGATTCGGAGGTCACCAGGGTTAAATAAGTATAGGTTGCCTATCTAGATGATCACAATGGGAAACTTCTTATGTGAACAAGCTTGACTGCGCAACAGCCCTTTTTTTTTTTAAATGCGCGGCCATTAAGCACAGAAAGTATGGTTGTTGGCGGGTTTACAAATCAAGCATTCCTTTATCTTTTTTCTCTATAAATGTTGGTTACTTGGTTAGGCTTAAAGCTATCCATGAGCATAAAATTAAAGAAACCTAAAAAAAACCATTTTGGTAAACGACCAAGGCAACCAATCCAGCACCCAGAATCTTTGCTTTAAACGTCCTGAAAGTTACATCTTACATTTCTTCTTAACCTTCTTTTAAACCCATGCCATGAAGGTTATTTAAGGAATGTCCACCTTACACTTTAAGAAGCAAGCTTAAGCCCACCCAAAAACAATTCAATTTTTCGCTGCATACTTTCTCTAGCTCACCCCCTTTAAATTGCACATTCAGGGAAACAATGAATATGGTTCATTACTCTGTCCTCGGAACCTGTTTATTCTTTTTTGTGTAGTATACTGTCTGGCTCATACATTAAGCCACTCGTTAACCGATTAGGGTCGTGTCTCCTTGAAAGTAGATTGCCCCTGTCCTAATACTTTTTATTATATATAATAATTTTATTAATGATGCTATGCGAATCAATAACTCTATTTAGTCTATCATCTGCACCTAAAGATTTCATCTTAGTACTAGTCATACTACCACAGACTGTGTTAAAAAGAGAACTCGCGTAAGTTGACCTGAGTAACATTGCAACAGAACGCGACTCAGGGACATTTGCCCTCTATATTACGCAGTTAAGCCGTTAAAGCGTGAACAAAGGAATTGTGCAATCAGAGTGGCAAAGCTATGTAGGCCATCCTACCTGTAGATGAAAAGCTATTCGCGTCTTGAAGTAGCTTCAAGCTACTTAAAGAACTAGTATAGTCAGCAAGGGCCAGCTTTTATGATACCAGAAGGCTTGCGAAACTTATTTGTTACTACACAATAACGAACAGCTGCCTGAGAACTTCTGTAGCTATTTGGTCAAATCTAAACTCTAGTTATCTCTTTATGCTGCAGATCCAATGTTCGCGGTAATGGAAAGTAATATTATAGAAAAGCCATTCCAGTAACAATCAAAAACATCACGTAACGTAGCAGCGCATCTGATCTCTGTAATGCAGCCTAAATTATTAGGTATAATAATTAACGAACGCGTTGGCGTTGTTGTATCAACGATGCATAGTCCCTTGCGGTTACACACTGTGAAGTGTTTAATATCTCAGAGATCCTTCGTGCTTAGGGCCAGGCAGAAATAAGAATAAATGGTTCTATTATAGTTCAATCATTCCCAGGACCTTCCCAGATCAAGGCTGATACATGCCAACTTGTTAGATTGCGCATCTTAAATTTTTAACGTATCCTAAAACTATGAAACCACACAAGGGACTAAAAGGGTTATGTTAACCCCCTCCACAAGGAAGCCGTGTTTCGTTCCCCCCTTTTGTAGCCATCGTCTTCTTCTGGTATCAGCCCAAAAAAAGTTAGTATACGCAGCTTGCTTACAGGGCTCAGTGGTTGGTGAGCCTGGGTAGCAACTACATCTGAGCCTGTGCGAGCTTTGTTTTTTTAGCTAACAACTTTTTTACTGTTTAAGAGGGATGTAACCCATAAAAAAGGCCGGCAGTGTGTGTCGAAATGCATAGAAAGACGTGTGCCATCTTTCAAAAAATTCCAAGAACTAATTAAGTATGAGATCTTCTGGGTTTGGGAAGGGGGACATAATCTAAAATTAATGCTGCCCGGCGCTTGTGCCCTCTTTGTATAGTAGCGGAGCACAAAATTTTAACCATAGAGTGTGAGTTACCATTATTATATTTGATTCTTAAGTGAAAAAAAAAGAGAAAAAGAAATGTTGCGAACATCCTTCCAAATGAACAACAGAAGACTGTCTCCATTTGTCACTGTTCTTCCCTTGAAAATGGAAGGTCTTCTCTTTGAAAGGTCGAGCCTTACCACGTTTGCTATGAGCTACGTACGGGACCTAACCAATTACTCTGAACATCTTTCCAGTTCCTTCACTTCTTTTAAAATGTGGCACAGGTGCCCAATTTTTTTGTGTCAAGGATACATCAGCTCATTTCAGATGTTTCAATTTATATCGATCCCAAAAAAACTCCATTGTTTGTATTAGACGAGCCAAAAGTGATATAGAGAATATTTAATAGATCAAAACATCAATGGTCAGGTGGATGTAAGGTCAGACGTTGATCATACAAGTATCTGGACTTATACTTGGGAGACCTTCGTCATCAATTCCCTCTGGAGGGAACCATTAAACTAGTTTCCTTTAGTATCCACTCTTGTTCTTCTTATAGGATTTGCGCCAGTAGGGGCCACGTGTAAATAAAAAAGGGAAAGACGAGCCCTTAAATGCTCAGCTGCTTTACATGGACTCCTAGTAGTTGCCCCAAAGGAGCATCTTGGCGAACATAGATAAACAGGTAGCCCAGTAGTGAGAGAGAGTAGTCTCTGTTATAGCATCACTCTAGGAGTGATGGATATGGGAGTAGGAGTAGTAGTGCCGCGCAGGCCCTGAGCTCAAACAAGGAGATTAAGAGGACTAGAGTCCTGGGTTATTACCACCCATGAATAGGACATAGTCGCCAAGGGTGAGAAGATGCTTGATACAGTGAACCTGAGAGCTGGGGTGACACTAAACAGCTGATATGTATTTATTTCTGTTTCTGATCCTTCTGGTTTTTGGATTGATGTGATAATCTGCTTGCATAGCTTATGGTCATCTCTATTTTACTTAATTGCAATGCCTCATAATATTGTTTGTTAATAATAAGTTACTGTTTAAGTTCAATGAATCCCACTGGCACCAATTTTATTAGCATCTACCTAGAGTTAGGTAGTTTCAGCAACACCTGACCACTAACCTATGCGCAGCGGCCCATCTGATAAAATAAGAGTTCTCTTGTGCAATGAATTAGCACAATCGCCTTACACCTCTTAATCACAAATGCACTCTTGTTTATTCATCAACAACACAGTGGATTTGTGCATTGCCGATTTCCAATCAACAATCGATAGTAATAGTATTCCAAGTCAATAAAGTAAATGAATTAATCAGTGTCCCATTTACAACCAAGTGATTTGCTATCACCTGTTATGCCCTGCAGCCGTTCAAGTCCCCAATACTGTTTCACCACAGCTGAGAAGGACACCATATGTACAGATCAGTTTTGGGCATTTGTGCTCTCTGGACTAGCCCACTTGCAGAGGTTAATGCCTGCGACTCGTTGTGAGTTATTAATATATTCATGCCATTACCGCTGAGTTTATATCCAGCATATTTTGCATACTCAATTCCTTCATTGGCACAGACAAGGATTACTAAGATTTTGTGCGTTTACCTACTGTTTGCACGTTTAGATCCTTTCGTTTCAGCCCGGTCGAACAAAACATTTGGCTGTGTGTATGCCCTGTTTTTTTTGTTAAGGCTTAAGCGTTAGGATCACAAAGAGTTGTTATGACAGCGGATTCTAAACTTTAGGGGGACATTCCCATTTATAGGGAACAGAAATTCCGCCATCTTTTCCTGTCATCCAATGAACACTTTTTTGGGAAGAAAGCAGCAGAGAGGATGTTAAGTTGATGTCAATAAAGATATTCAAAAGATTCCCCCCCCCAAATGGATGTTAGGTGCTGCTCAAAACAAGTTTGCTAACTCTGCAATGTGTGTAGAAAATCAGTTTTTTTTCTTTATGACATTTGAACATTAGGTTTATCGTGAATTAAGAGTTGGGTGTCTATGGAAGTGATGTCGAACTTCGCCATTCCCAGCATGCATCATTGGAAAAAACTACAAACTCCAGGATGCGGGGGTTGTTTGTAATTTTAAACATTCCTTCGGCGGGGGGGGGGGGAGTGGGAGGGACACGCAAGCTCATAATTACTCATCTAAAATGGTACCAATGCACACAAAAGCCAAAAAATTTAGAGGACCTGGGATAAGGCCCTGTTTGACCTAATTAAAACAAAACTGCCTCCCCAGTCTGTAGGAATGAGATTGCTGCCTGAAACACACGGCTGGAAGTTTTCCAAGCCAAATTTGGCTCATAAGGGCAATGAGACAGCTTTCAGGAACATTTGAATCAATCTTAGGTGTCATTTCTTGGGCCACTATGTTGTATTATGAGGAACATAAAAGCCTTCTACAGGGACATAGACTTGTTTAAGTTTAAAGTAATTTCAGGCAGCTCATTTCATATGCACTTGATCTTTCATTTGCGACTATTAAGGTGTTGGTAATTGAAAGGTTAGGTACTTATACCAATAAACAAATTATAACATACATCGGAGAAGCAGATCTGTTTGAATTGGGCGAAGCGCTTGTCACATGACTTAACTCAAGAAAAAAAGCTACGGAGAAGTAGGCAGCTATGATCGGGACACCTTCAAGTACCGCATTAACCACTTCATTTTCCAATGTATGATTGCTCAGAACAGCTCCATTCGAACTTTTCATTGGAAACCACACAAAGTGGGAAATCCACTGGATTTTCCCCACCCTCTGTTTTATGTAAGGGGCGCCTGGGAAATCCATTAATTTTACAGGCACATATAAAAATTTCCTGAAGATAGCCCCAGGTGTTAAAATATGC
Organism: Hymenochirus boettgeri; assembly: GCA_019447015.1. Taxonomy (NCBI): domain Eukaryota; kingdom Metazoa; phylum Chordata; class Amphibia; order Anura; family Pipidae; genus Hymenochirus; species Hymenochirus boettgeri. The sequence continues at coordinate 9,276 of JAACNH010001813.1, forward strand.
CAAATCCAGACCTCGAAAGAAAAAAAACCCTCTCGCCGTTGTATTATTGTACTTGACGCGCATTAAACGTGTATTTAAACAATGTATATTACAAAGTTAGGTTAGGCACAGTGGAGGCCAACAGTGGTAATTCCACATAAACTAGCCCTGTCGCTCACAGCAAATGAGTTTAAAAGCTCAAAATGAAAGCAGGAAGGAATGAATAAAGAATATTCCCACCAGGAGTCAGGATGCTTTGGGGCGACATATATTTTGTTGGTCTGTGGTACCTATAAATGGGCGAACGTTTTATTTGCGTGTCGCCCAAATGCAGCGCCTTTGCAGCGGATATTAGATTTCATATACTAGCCAAACAGCAATTTGAAGGTGTACATGGAACATTCGTACAGTGTATGCTCAATTGCAGAGACATGACTAAACCAATGACCATTGCTATGGTGTGCCCATCAATGATCGCTCACTAATACTGAGTCATAGGAAGCAGATTGTTTGTGCAGGTATGACATTCAGGATATCAGGATTGAATCGTGTTCTGTGTCAATTTATGTTGTGATTATGGTGCCAAATTATGCGGACATTTAAGGGCAAGATGATACTAAAATAAAAAAAAATTACGTGGTAATCACCCCCCCAATCCCAAAACTGTAGTAGTTAGGAAAATCTGAGAGATGTAAAGTAAACCTGACATGATACCAAATGTTTGTTCCCTTTTCCTGTTCCAGTTAGGCAGCTGTCATCAATGATGATGACTGAATGCTATTCCCTTAGCTGCGTCGGGGCATGTGCGAGCTTGACAATAGCATTGCAGAGGAAAGCAAGGAAATCCTTTTTAAAGAGGCAAGGGAGAAAAGAAACATTTTGCAGTAGAAACAAGTACCCTTTGGCTGTCAGATCTCTAAAATATTGTGAGTTTGTGTGGGTCTTACCTATATAGAAGGTTGAGCTGCAAGGTGAGCATGCCCTTTTAAATCAGAATGAATGAAATGGACCTTTTACAGGAGGTCATTTCTAGCAGTTTCAGGAAAACAATAACCATGCAGACTTTGCCTTAATTCAATGATTTCCATATTTGGAAACAAGTAGAAATGGACATTTGGTGTTTACACGGAGACAGGAGTGTTGTGTTGGTGAATAGGGGATTTCCCTTTAGCCGAGCGTTTAACCGTTTTTAGGTGTGTGGGCCCTCGGATGTTCTATTACGCAGTTGCGACACACCCCAAACCACGTACAAATGAAGCTGTGTTGTAAGATTTTCCAGAGTCAGTTTTCTCCCAAGATCCTGAGTTTGACAGTTCTGTCTAAAAGCAATTCAGTGTGTTTCTTTGTTAGAAGGTCTGTGCGCTGGGGGTATGAATCATTAAATGGAGAGGGGGGAAAAGTCCGGGTCTTGCTGTTCTTATGATAAATGCTGGAAATCCGACTCTTACATGGAGACTCAAGAAAAAAAATAAAAATAAAGGGGAACTTAACCCTTGTACTTGCAGGATCAAGAACATTTGTCAAAGTTCAGTCCGCTTGTCTATATTGCACCAATAAGTGTCATTTACCATGGGTGGGGGCTCCGTGATAGTGTTAATGCCCCCTAACAGGAATTTTAATAAGGTGGACAGTGGATGTACCCTTATCAAATGCTATGCCCAGGAAATGCACAGGTTTTTCAGTATAAAATGCTTAGGAAATAGGAGGAAACAGCAAAATTGTTGTTGCATCCCGTAGTGGTATAGACAAGACGGATGAGACAAAAATAGTTGGTGTGAATCAGCAGAACGTGGGGTCTCTGGCCAGCACAGAAAGCTTGGGGTTCACTGCCCCCCCACCCCTGTATATCTCCGGTGTTCAATGCTAGGAGCTGGGTCCAAGAATGGAGTTCTGTAAACCCTCTAGCAAACCGAATCTGCTGGAAAGAAAGAAGTGAGATGAGGATAGAAGAAAACAGTTCGAGGCATGATCTAGCAGCTGAAAAATATTACTGTCTGCGGACTGCTGTTCTGGTTTATGAAAGGAGCGCCCGTCACAAGTCGTATTTACCCTTTTAAAGAAATGCATCAGTGTACAGGGGCGTTGTGAGACATATTTTTGATATTCTGTCTTTAAGAGCAAAAATATGCCATTCTTACCTGCTAGCACTACAGGGCTATTGCTTAAAGGGGACACTAAAGTTCTATGAAAACAAGAGTTCGAATGTATTATTTCCAGGAGGTAGGAGACACATCTCCAACCTACCCATTTTTAATGACCTGCTCTGTGCAACTGTTTTCAAAGAATGGAGGCCCATGGTACAGCCCTGGTACAGCTTCAGCTCTTTACTTCTTTATGGTCAATCGTTGACCTTTCTGAAATATGGCACATGCTTATCTGTGGTTGGAGATGGGATTTTAGAGGGGGACAGAAGTTACAGAGTACAGAGGTAGGGGTGTGTCTTGGACCTCCATAGCAATAGTAATGGTGTAATATGTGTCTAATATAGGGAAAGGCAGCCTGCCTATAGATGACAAACAAATTTTCTTCTATTGCAAAATCACGAAACAATTCTGTGCACAAAATATGGCGTACGGGTTTTGTACACAAACAAATGTTTGTACCCCACGTGTCTAAGCGGTTGCCCCTTTTCATCAGCTAAGCGATTATAACATACTTCTGCTGAATTAATGTCCCAGGGAAAAAACAGAAACTAGAGGATGTGAGGAGTATTTTTCTCTATAATGGTTTCATATGCAGGATAACTTGGAGTGGTGGACCATAGTTTAGTAACCTCTCCACACCAGTCACAGAACTGGCCAGTCTGGAGAACAGGGACCGGGTCAACATTAGGGAAGTCTTTAATGATTGTAATAGTCTCTCCCTGCCAGCACAGATTGCTGGAGCAAACCTATTTGACAAGAAGAAGGGGGGGTAAGAAATCCCAAATAGACAGAGGTGCGAGCATTGTAAGCGGACTCTTGCTGTTCAAACTGGAACAGGAAACATTGTAACTACCTTTTATAAATTGTATAACCTTTAAGGATTTTTTCCATTCTTTTTAATTTAGTGGACGTGTGCCACCTGAGCCAAAACACACAGTTTCCCCACGTACAAAACATTTTTCATTTTCATGTGAGGGCCACAGTCAGTAAATACTATAGATAAATGTCACCAAAATGCAAAGCTGACCCTATGTTCTTTTTTTTTCGGGTGTTTGGGCTGGTGTTGCATTACATAGTTATGTTTGAATCCCAAAAGCGGGAATGTCCAAACTTGGGGTTCTGTTAAAAACTTAAGTCCTGGTATCCTGGCTGCAGGGTTTGTAGTTTTGCCACCTCTGGAGGGCTGCAAGTTGACATACTCTGCACTAAAGGCACCGATTGCGTGTTATAAGGGGATTAGATATTTTATTGCTCAAATAGGAGTTTCTATATTTTCAGTCTGTCAAAGAAGTGTAAGATGAAAGTGAAATTAGAGGTTGCTGAAAATGATCATCCTGCAATCTCCCCCCTCAAAGAGTCTTATGTTTCTGCATTGTTCATTATTGCCATCACAAGCGACATCCCCACACCCTTTTGCCTGATGAAATGAGGTTCAAATGCGATGAATTGTCATCACTATAGTGCTTAATTAATGTCTTCATGGCTGCGCCTAACACCAGCAGAGATCTTAGGGCTGACCGACCATTCCATGGCACTATCGGTCGCTTCGGAAAGAAATAATCTGTTGCGGTGGAGCGGCCAGCCTGACGAACGAGCACGGTTCGACTTGTTCGACCCGAACCAGACATAACGGGCAATTGGGTCCGGTGGAAATACGGGCAATTGTGTGATTTCCTATGGGATCCACACGATCAGTTGTGTGCTTTCCTATGGGACCACACGATCGTTGTGCGCTTTCCTATGGGACCACACATCAGTTGGTGCGCTTTCCCTATGGGACCACACGATCAGTGTGCGCACTGTCGCCCCGCAGCCACTTTGTTATTGCATCACAAGCTAAATCCCCGCCCTTTTTGCTGATGAAATTGGTTCAAATGGATGACACCATCACTATAGGAACCTTTAATAATGTGCGTTGTGTTGTGTAGATTTGACGCCACGTGGAAGGATCCTGCTGACTGATGGGAATCTTATTTTTTATTACAAAATGGGATAAACATCCCAGTATTTTGCAGGGTCTTGTATCCTTTCATTTTGGAAGGGTATCAGTTACAATGTGATTTTCCACAATGATTGGATGCGTACCGAGTAGTAGGGTAATTGTTTATGTCAAGTCCCGATAACACGTCTACAGCCATTTACTGGAGACCATCAGTTTCAAACTTGAAATTGCATCGACAGTTTAAGAAATGGATTTGAAAAACATTGATTTCCAGAATTTATTCCTTCCAGCTTTGAATGCAGTACAGCTTCAGAATTACTGACAGGGGAATAATGGTTCTGAAAGCGAGAAGAAACACATATGGCTCATGTGAACAGAATGATTGTAAATGTCCAAACTATATGTGCTAAGTTTCTGCACACACACACGGCAACAATTGATCCTAATCCTTAAAACACCAATAGACTCTTAGCTTTTTTTATGTGATGGCCATTGCAGGCAATGAAAGCAATCACTGATTTAGTCCAAGCATTATGCAAATTCAGTGACAACTGATTGGTTACAGAGTGCAGAAGTCACATGCCTACATACTTTTCTTACTTCTCGGTGTGTTGTGTGATAGTAGAATAATGTCATAATATTATAGAGATATAATAATGAAAATATAGAAGTTACAATATCTTCCGTTTTCTTGTCTGTTAATGTCATTGGGAGGTCCTTAAGTACGTAGATAGTCAAAAACTGTCAATCAACTGTTGCAGTGAAGAGGTATAGGTATCAAGGCATATCTTTCTCAAACAGTTCTCTGTTGCATTCCTAAAAAAGTGGTCTTGGAGAGTTAGCCTGGGGTTTAAACAATGTATGCCTCTTTGTATGGTGAAAATAAGTTAACAGCTCTGGGGGCGTAAGGATAAGCCAAGGAAATTAAATTTCTCCTTTCCAGAGCCAAAATAGACTTTAGGAATAACCCATACATCTATCAAACCTTGTTGCTCTTTACTACACATGGGTCCACTAACTCATTGGGCAAATACTGGAAAGATGAGGCGTTAAAGTAAAAGACCAGAGACCTTCCACCTACTATGAGGGCGTCGATAGAATTTCATAGCACTGCGGGGGTCTTCTCAGCTTCTGTGCCTCTGCAAGAGGGTAATGCTTATGTGCGAGTTTGGTCCTTTATGACAGTAACTCCTGGTCATTTTGTGTGGCGCCATAACTGATAAATTATTCTCTGTGCGTTTAATGAAAACAGATATATAAACAGTGGCTAGCGTAATATTTTAGGGCAACATTGAGAATGCTTAGCGGGCCCTTCTGATATACCCCATGTCTGGGGGATAAAATTCTCCAAAGCTTGCACTAAGGACCCACACTATGCTAACCCCCTCCTACAAAGCCATTGGGTTTGCAATATTAACAGCGATACCTAAAGTGCACTGGTTAAGCCTGGTCCTCCTCCCGGTTGTGTCCGGGGCCTGGCCTATGGAAAAAGACACACTCTGTAAGAAGGTAGAAGAAATGCAAAATGACACTTTGCCTGTTACAAACATGGCGTACAAGGTCCAGGCAGTCTAAGGCAGGATTACTTTGTGGACCTTTGGAAGTAGCGTGACTGAGTTGTCTTTTTTAGCAACACTAAAATGCATGCTTAGCTTTAGCACGTGTTTCATTTGCATGAGATATGGGTTCCCATGAAAAGTTTTCTAATGAGGCACGTGAGGCCCTAAATGGAAGGTGCACTGCGTTTGTGACAGGAGACTGCTTCTAGACTCAACGATTACTCCCAGCTTCACTGCAGTTGGGAATGCTGGAGTTGTAGTTTGCAGTTGCACATCCTGGTTTGGCTCCACTACAGATATAACTTCACTGCAATGTAACCACCACATTCTCAGTCTGCAGATTCATAGAGAGAGTTCTCTTGGCCTTACTAAAGGTGTCCAACTTAGTCCTAGAAATTCCACCTTCCCCCCAGCAGTAAGTCCAGAGGGTGCAGCCAGGAAAAATATCAGCGTTTCCACCAGTAAGTCTGCTGATATGTTAAAATAAGGGGATAAATACTTTAAGGGGGAATAGTAAACTTAGCAAATAGAAAGAACCACAGGAAACATTAACTGAACACACACACAGTGACCCCCCCCTTCTGTGTTTATTAATGGAGTTGGCAGGCTCGGTCATAAGAGCTTTAACGCAGATTTTATGTAGTCTGAACGCAAATGAAGCACCGAGTGGATCACCCTGTGTCTTGCAGAAAATGACTGTGATGTTACAGGTTATAAAAGTGAACACGCTGCTGATGTAACTAGGTAAGATGAATAGAGCTTGCTGATGTAACTAGGTAGGTGATAGAACTTGCTGATATAACTGGGTAGGTGATAGAGCTTGCTGATGAAGGTAGGTAGATTTTAGAACTTGCTCGTGAAGGTAGGTAGATGATGGAGGCTTGCTGATGTAACTAGGTAGATGATTGAACTTGCTGATTACTAGGTAGATGATAGAGCACCTGACGCAACTGTAGATGGTAAGGTTGCTGATGAACTAGGTAGATGGTAGAAGTTGCTGATGCAACTAGGTAGATGGTAGAGGTTGCTGTGTAGCTAGGTAGATGGTAGAGGTTGCTGATTAAACTAGGTAGATGAGGAGCTTGCTGATATAACTAGGTAGATGATAGAGGTTGCTGAATAAACTAGGTAGATTATAGAGCTTGCTGATGAAGGTAGGTAGATTCTAAAACTTGCTCGTGAAGGTAGGTAGATGGTGTGGAGCATGCTGATGTAACTAGGTAGATGATAGAGCTTGCTGATTGTAACTAGGTGATGATAGAGCTTGCTGGTGTAACTAGGTAGGTGGTAGAGCTTGCTGCTGTAACTAGGTAGATGGTAGAGCTTGTTGATATAATTAGGTAGATGATAGAGCTCACTGATGTAACTAGGTAGAAGATAGAGGTTGGTGATATAACTAGATGATAGGGTTGTGGTATAACTAGGTAGATGGTGTAGAGGTTGCTGATATAACTTGGTAGATGATAGAGGTTGCTGATGTAACTAAGTAGATGGTAGAGAGTTGCTGATATAACTAGGTAGATGATAGAGCTTGCTGATGCAACTAGGTAGATGGTAGAGGTTGCTGATGTAAATAGGTAGATGGTGAGGTTGCTGATATACTGGGTAGATGGTAGAGTTGCTGATGTAACTAGGTAGATGGTAGAGGTTGCTGATATAACTAGGTATATGATGGAGCTGCTGATATAAACTAGGTAGATTGTAGAGTTGCTGAGTAACTAGGTAGATGATTGAGGTTGCGATGTAACTAGGTAGGATGATAGAGGTTGCTGATGTAACTAGGTAGATTTTAGAACTTGCTCATGAAGGTAGGTGATGATGGAGCTTCCTCTGATATACTAGGTAGATGATAATAGAGCTTGCTGATATAACTAGGGGTCGCAGAATTGCTGAATAACAGGAGATGATTAGAGTTTGACTGATGTAATAGGTAGATGATAAGCTTGCTAGGTAGATGGGAGAGGTTGCTGATGGAACTAGGTAGATGGTAGAGGTTTCAGATATAACTCGGTTAGATGGTAGAGGTTGCTGATGTAACTAGGTAGATGATTGAGGTTGCTGATGAACTAGGTAGTGGTAGAGGTTGCTGATGTAATAAGGTAGATGATAGAACTTGCTCATGAGTAGGAGAGATAGATGTGGCGCTGTTATATAACAGGTGGATGGTAGAGGTTGCTAATATAACTAGGTTGATGATAGGGTTGCTGATGTAACTAGGTAGATGATAGAGGTTGCTGATATAACTAGGTAGATAGTAGAGGTTGCTGATATAACTAGGTAGAGGATAGAGGTTGCTAATATAACTAGATAGATGTTAGAGCTTGCTGATGAAGTTAGGTAGATTTTAGATCTTGCTGATGAAGGTAGGTAGATGCTAGAGTTGCTGATATAACTAGGTAGATGGTAGAGGTTGCTGATATAACTAGGTAGATGATAGAGGTTGCTGATATAACTAGGTAGATGATAATAGAGCTTGCTCTAAAATAACTAGGTAGATGATAGAGGTTGCTGATATAACAAGGTAGATGATAGAGGTTGGTGATGTAACTAGGTAGATGATAGAGGTTGCTGATATAACTAGGTAGATAATAATAGAGCTTGCTGAAATAACTAGGTAGATGATAGAGGTTGCTGATGTAACTTGGTAGATGATAGAGGTTGCTGATATAACTAGGTAGATGGTAGAGGTTGGATATAACTAGGTAGAGATGATAGAGGTTGCTAATAACTAGATAGAGGATAGAGCTTGCTGAGAAAGTTAGGGTAGATTTTAGAGTCTTGCTGATGAAGGAGGTAGGTAGATGGCTAGAGCTTGCTGATAAACTAGGTAGATGATAGAGGGTGCTGGTGTAACTAGGTTAGATGATATAGAGTTTGCTGATATAAAAACTAGGGAGTATATGAGGGTGCTAATTAACTAGTAGATTAGATAGCGGCTGTGATGAAAGTAGGTAGAGTTTAGCAACTTGCTAATGAAGGTAGGAGATGATGGATCTTGCTCATATAATAGGTAGATGATAGAGTGCGGATTATAGGTAAATGATAGAGGTTGAGACTGTAACTAGGTAGATGGTAGATGGTTGCTGATCGACTTAGGTAGTGTCGAATGATTTGCGATATTGAACTAGAGAATAGAGGGATTATGACTCGAGAGCTTGCTGATATAACTAGGTAGATGATAGAGGTTGCTGATGTAACTAGGTAGATGATAGAGCTTGCTGATGAAGGCAGGTACATTTTAGAACTTGCTCATGAAGGTACATAGATGATAGATCTTGCTGATATAACTAGGTAGATGATTAGAGGTTGCTGATATAACTAGGTAGATGATAGAGGTTGCTGATGCAACTAGGTAAATGGTAAATAGTTACTGATAGAACTAGGTAGATGATAGAGGTTGCTGATATAACAAGGTAGATGATAGAGGTTGGTGATGTAACTAGGTAGATGGTAGATGATAGAGGTTGCTGAAATAACTAGGTAGATGATAGGGGTTGCTGATGTAAGTAGGTAGATGATAGAGCTTGCTGATGTAACCAGGTAGATGATAGAGCTTGCTAATGTAACTAGGTAGATGGTAGAGGTTGCTGATATAACTAGGTAGATGATAGAGCTTGCTGCTGTAACTAGGTAGATGCTAGAGCTTGCTGGTATAACTAGGTAGATGATAGAGCTTGCTGGTGTAACTAGGTAGGTGGTAGAGGTTGCTGCTGTAACTAGGTAGATGATAGAGGTTGCTGATATATCTAGGTAGATGATAGAGGCTGCTGATGAAGGTAGGTAGATTTTAGAACTTGCTGATCTAGCTTGGTAGAGATGATAGAGATTGCTGATATAACTAGGTAGGTGATAGAGGCTGCTGATATAACTACTGTAGGTAGATGATAGAGCTTGCTGATATAACTAGGTAGATGATAGCAGTTTCTGATATAACTAGGTAGATGATAGAGCTTTCTGATATAACTTGGCAGGTGATAGAGGTTGCTGATATAACTACTGTAGGTAGATGATAGAGGTTGCTGATATAACTAGGTAGATGATAGCAGTTTCTGATAAAGCTAGGTAGATGATAGAGGTTGCTGATACAACTAGGTACGTGATAGTGGTTACTGATATAACTAGGTAGATGATAGAGCTTGGTGATATAATTCGGTAGATGATAGAGCTTGCTGATGAAGGTAGATTTAAAAAAAAGTAGCTAGGTAGATGATAGAGCTTGCTGATGTAACTAGGTAGATGGTAAAGGTTGCTGATGTAACTAGGTAGGTGATAGAGCTTGTTAATGATGGTAAGTAGATTATAGCGCTTGCTGGTGTAACTAGGAACATAATAGGGCTTGCTGATGTAGCGTGCTGGATAGTAGAGCTTGCTAATGTAGCTAGGTAGATAATAGAACTTGCTGATGTAAATAGGTTGGCGATAGAGTTTGCTGATGTAACTAGGTAGGTGATAGAGCTTGCTGATGGAGGTACAGTAGGCAGAAGATAGAGCTTTCTAATGTTGCTAGGTAGATGATAGAGCTTGCTGATGTGGCAAGTAGATTATATAGTTTGCTGATATAGAGAGCTTGGTAGATTATAGAGCTTTCTGGTGTAGCTAGGCACATAGAGCTTGCTGATGTAGCTACTAGCTAGGTAGATGTTAGAGCTTGCATATGTAGTTTGGTAGATGGTGGAGCTTGCTGATGTACCAGATGATAGAGCTTCCTGATGTAACTATGCAAATGATAGATCTCACATATTTAACTCGGCAGATGATAGAGCTTGCTGAGTAATGGAACAACATATATTAGAAGAAAAAGGGGGTATCCATGGATATAGACACCTATAGATAGAAAAATAGATATAAAGCACTTTCTTTATTAGTAGCTGATCTAGATTCCATCAGGCTCATTTACCCAGACTTGCTGGGCAAATAAATGGAGTTAAAGTTGCTCTAACCGGTAGCGAAACTTTAACTCCATATTAGCGTCGGATGCGCGAGTTACACAAAAATCACCCGACACTCGCGATTCAATATCACGTTTGCGCTAGATTTAGTGCAGAATTTTAATGACAACACATAGCTGGCGTTAAAATCCCGCAGTGGGTAAATCCCTTTCCGAGATTTACCCATATTCGCAGTCGTGATATTGAATCGCGGAAGGAGCATTTACCCAGAGTGATAGCGCCTCTGGGTAAATAAGCCTGCGTGTCTTTAAGACCAGCTTTAGAGAATGTGCTCCCTTTCAGCTCCCAGCATCCTTAGTTAGCCAAACATTCTCTCTGCGCCTGTCACCCCTGCCTAGCATATTGTCCCCGTGTAGAAACTCTACACTGTATCAACAACGGGAAATGACATAGCATTCCTTTTATAACAGTGCAGCATGCTAGAAAGCAGTAATGTTATGAGCTCCCACAGTAAGACCAATCTGTATTTTACACTATGAGTATATGCTACAGGAAACCAGGAGCAGATTCTTCTAATATAAGATACAATTTTGCATAAATTGCATTAAAGCATTTATATTATATATCAGGATGGGGATGTCTTACTGCATATTATAGGGAAGGCAAGTTATATATGAGGACCCATGTAACAGCAGAAGTTATATAGTAGCTCTGGGCATTGATTATATCCATAGAAGACTCCTGTTTGTATTGCTATATCTGTTGTTCCTTTTATGGGTAAAGGGTTAGATTGTATTTAGATTGTAAGCTCTTTGGGGCAGGTCCTGACTAATTGCAAAACATGGCTGTGTCACATGTTTAATTAACTTTTAGAATAATTGCCTTTGTTGTATTTTTCTTTTTTTTTTTTTACTCAGAATGCAATTCTTTACCTGTCTATACATTATTATTCAATTGTGTCTAATTTCTAACCCAGCGGGATTTAGGCGCCCACTATGTGGTGACTGGAAACGGATGATTATTTGACTATATGTAGCCAGCTTGGACTTGTATTTTATGTGTCACCATGAGCCAGAGATCTAGTTGTTATGCTTTGTGGTGATCTTAAAGGGAAATAGATGGAAGTAAATAAATTTAATCCCTTTAAACAAATATTGAATTGCAAATATTAAAGAATTATCGTGCAACTTATATGGTCACAGTTAAAGGGCAAATGTGGTGTCCGAACAAATTAGGGTTAAATAAAAGCCTGCAGTCTTTCCTTTAAAATGAGCTCTGGCTGCAACCTGTGAGAAATTATATTGCGGAGAATGTTCAAACTTCCTGCTTCCAGTAGTAACATCACATGACCATCTGCTCTTCCTCTTTCCTTGGGGTATGAGCATGCTCATGTAAGACTTAATGCTAGGAAAAACAGGAAGTACCTGCACTGATTTTGACAGTTGAGAGCTTGTGCAATAAATACAAGTTATACCTAGAGATAAGATCCAGGATTCATTTTAAACACACGACAGAAGGGCTTATATTTAACCCTAACTTGCTGGAAGACCACAAAGGGTCTTCCCTTGACCATACTTGAAACTTTTTTTTGCGTGCCCATAGAATTCCTGCTCCCATGTCACAGCGTGCCCACACAAGACAAGAGGGGCAGAGTACTGGCAAGCATCTGCACCCACTCCGGTCTAAAGAAGAGGCACCAAGACATGGAAGATACACCCAAACGTGAGTAGATATCAGCACATTTCAGAACTTCAGAGGGGGGAAGGGATTCCTCTCTTTAAGCCCAAGATAAATGAAATGGGTTTTTAGTTAAAATGTCATTGGCTCTTTAGTTAAATGGGTTCATGGGTTTAGTCTATAACATTATCTCAGGTTACTCTGATTCATTAGTTGATAGTGAAGATTGGTCTTTATTAGTCTAGGGGATGGTGAAAACAAATGGCTGGTCATCAACAACTTGATGTTGGCATACTTTAACCTTTGGGTGAACTTATTCAAGTGAACTCCTTTATTAAGCTCAACCACATCAGGACAGATGGTCAACAGCTAAATGAGAAGTAGCCATGCAAACTTATGGGCACATTAATACATTAAGACATTGGTACAGAGAAAACGCAAATTAAAGGATCTATATATAAAAAAAAAAAAAAATGAATTGCTTTATCCAGTGTTTTATGTTGGCAACCAGTGGCCCACATTTAGAAGTATAGCTAAAACCAGGGATTCAGGGTGAAACCAGAGGAATGCTAGGAAATCTTGTTCATCAGAATGCAGATAGTATCAAAGGACAGGCCCCTTGTTCCATTCATTTTATTTTTAAGGATCCAGGGATACATCTGTCAGATTTATCCTCCCCCCCCCCCCCCGTTCCTCCATCTGCTCTGTAGATATGTACTGATCCCCTGTGCTATGTACTATTCCTCCTGACCTCTTCACCTGATTAACCACCTTGACTAATCTAAAAGGGTCTCCTTAATCACTAGCTGGAGATGGACAAAAAGTTAATTGCCTTAACAACTGGGTCAAAATGGCCTTTGAAGACAGAGATGGTCCCTGACTTATTGGTAAGGACCATACTATACCATTGTCAATATGGTAGAATGTGATTGGCTTCTATTGGTCTGTAGATGGTCTGCTGACATAACAGGTGATTGACTGTAATTTGTTTGTTACCGAGTTTATGTTACTGATTGGTTGGGAGTAATTAGATCGGACATGTGAACAAAGAAGTGCAACTAATGATGGGAAATTGTTATGCTCTTAATCCTACGCTTGGTGTTTAACTAGCCTTATGTGTTGTTCTCTGTATGGACAAAGCACAGGGGTCACTCACACGCTATATTCAAAGAAAAAAACTTCACTGCACATCAAAGGGCAATTCAATTTCTTGTGATGTGGAAAGCAGCTGGACTAGGAAATCCATTAGGGCAATTGAGACAAGTGGGTGCACACAAGGCAGTAACAAAACAAACACTTTCTTTAGACAATAAAATATAAACCCACAAGTTATCGAGTGCCCTTGCGTTCCTGCCATTGGGAGCTGCCATACTGATAATGAAAAGTCAACTGTACTTAACCAACATCTCCCCTTTGTGGTCAATGATCGATATTGTTAGTGTTCCATTTACGAAATATTTATAAAAGCTACAGTCCTATTAATAGAACCTCTTGCTTTGTTTATTAGTAAATAAAATTATGTTGAGGCTGAATCAGACAATTATCGGATTTAAAAAAACGAACGGCCAATCAAAATATTGTTTTCCTGAAGTTTTTACCAAAACTGACCAATCAGTTTTGATTGCTATGAGTTCTTATTCTTCTTTTAAACACGTCATGTCACGTGTTATGAAAGCAAAGAGGGTAAAATACATTTTAGCCTATTAATTCATTAAAACATACTTAGTCCATGTCATCCTTTATCTGCCATTTTAACTACAGGGCCGAGAGAAGGTCCACCCATCACTGGGCCACACACAATTTCTTTTTGTTTATCTTTCAACCAGTTCCAGCTTGTGTGTGAGATTTCCTTTTTTAGCCAATCATCTCTCTCTGTTGAATCCCACCAGCCAATTGGTTAGCTATACACACGTTACCATTGATGATTTGTCCAATGAGATACTGTTGCGAGCTGAAGGTAAACTCAACGCGACCGAAACCTTAACATGCAAGGAACAAACTTCTACTTTTCAGCCATTGTCAGTGTGGCTACTTTAAGTGCATCCATAAATCACTAGAGAGGTATTAACATTTGGATTATTTTTAGTTTTATCATTTGTCTTGGAGCCCACAGACAGAATATAGAAACCTAGAGATTCTATGATCACGAGATCCCCGTTTGACAGCGTATTGTCCCCAGATGGCACGGTGAGATTAACAGCTGCCTCGGTGTGGTGTAAGAGGAGTTATTTCTGGAAACTGAATCCGCTGGAGAAGTGGGTGCTGAATGGTTGGGATACTTGTAGCCAGAGGAGTTAGACATGTTTAGAAGGGTTCTGTTAGCTGCCTGATAAACGAGTTACAGGTGCCATGAGTTTAATATTAACTGATACATTTCATTCCCATCTCTCATAATAACAAAACAGATCTCTCTGTCAGCAGAGTGGATTTCACGTTTTAGATGGAACTAGCCACGAGCTTTAGGAAAGTAACAAACCCCTTAACAAGTTGGCCATACACGGATAGGAACCCTGGCAAGTGTTTCCAATATCTGCCATGAGCAAATCTGGCATTATAAGGTCCCTTCTGCTTGTGTTATCATAGGGTACCTTCTGCTAGGGACATTATAGACACCCTTCCGCTAGTGACATGATAGGGTCCCTACCACTGGTGACATAATAAACTCCCTTACGCTGGTGACATGATAGGGTCCCTTCCACTGGTGAAATCATAGAGTCCCTTCTACTATTGACATCATAGACTCCCTTACGCTTGTGACATGATAGGTTCCCTTCCACTGGTGACATCATAGGGTCCCTTCTGCTAGTGACTTTACAGGGTCCATTCCACTAGTGACATCATAAGATTCCCTTCCGCTAGTGACATAAGGTCCCTTCCACTGGTGACATCATAGGGTCCCTTCCACCTGTAACATCATAGGGTCCCTTCTGCTAGTGACTTTACAGGGTCCCTTCCACTAGTGACATCATAAGACTCTCTTCCGCTAGTGACACAAGGTCCCTTCCACTGGTGGCATCAAAGGATCCCTTCCACTTGTGACATCATGGGGTCCCTTTAACGGGTCAGGAGATTACTCACTTAGTACATTAAGGATTCAGCAGTTGTTGTTGACCTGCTGTGTTCCCTCTAAGCTGTACATTCATGCTTGGGCTGCACACTAGGGATAAAATAGAGCAAAATTCTTCCAGGATATAGGCACTGCAGTTTGCAGCACACAAGATGTAATTTTACATATACACTGATGATATATATGTGCACACACGGCTGGGACTGTGTATTGATTGGGAACAGATCGCTAGCTGTGTGTATCAACATACAAATAACAATACTATAGAAACACGTCATGCTTGTTTGCTGGCTGGTATCCCGCCAGTTGTATACAGAGAGATTTATTATAGTGAAGGTTAAGATGGATCCCCTAATGTTATTTATAAGGATGTCATTTCGCAATACTTACCTTGTTCCCCAGCATAGATATTTTTCTTGAAAGCTGCTGGTTCCTTACCGTACTGTGTCTGCTCAACTGTAAAGGAAGTGACTTGTGCAGCCGTTGTAAGTGACTGGCCATGGCATAACCGTCACATCTGTGACTGATAGCTAAGACCAAATCGAAGAAGAGGGACGATGGACTTCCTTTCAGGAATGCCAGGGAGCCAGGTAAGTATTGCAAAAGTAGGGTAGAAAGTTTGTCAGGGGGGTGGACATGCAGTTTAACTCTTGGAAACTTTAAGGATTTAACTTTCTCCAAAATTAAGATTTTCATTTTTGTTACCCTTTAAGAAACACGTTTGTGATGTGACATCATCAAACACCAATTATAAAGACTAATGCCATTAAGCGCCATATATTTCACAGCATATTTACCCCTGGATCACGTGCTTTTTGTGTTTGAGAATGTTATAATTACATTACATTAAAATTATCAAACATATATATATTTCTTATTGTTTAAAATGGAGCTAATTTTGCCCCAACCAATCAGATCTTATTTAACATTTGAAAGCTAACATCTGATTGGTAGGGGCAAAATTAGCACCATTTTAAACGATAAGAACTTTTATTGAATAACCCTGATAGTATAAACTGTAGATATCTGTGTATCTCTAAAGTGTGGGTTGTATAGTAAATCTCTCATTTCTCATTAGACTGTCACTGCCAAAATATCCATTTGTTCTTCTGTATTGGAGGGTATCCTTGGCCACCCCCCAACATCAAACCACCACGCTACTGTCAGCATAACTGCAATGTGTAGGGTTACGGGTGGTCTACTGAGTTCTTGGCAGCAGTTAGGGCACCTTGAGGTATCGCAACCAGTAGGAACAGCTCTCTATCTAGGTAAATCTCCTCTCCATTCACTGGGAATATCTCTGAACAACAGCTGCATTCCACCGTTCAGGAGCTTTTTATTTTCGTAACCTCAACCTTTTGAAATCTTACGGCACATGTGGTATTGTCGTTTGTGGGCGACAGGAATTCTATAGTAACAAGTCGAAGAATTTATTCCGAGCTCCCTTCTGTGTCTTCTCTTTCTCGTTTGGCTAAATTTCTCTTTGTAACATTTTATTTACTTTTTTTTTGGGGGGGTAAACCGCTCCCGGTTTCACCATTTGACCCTCGTTTTTTTGAGTCTGTTTCAGAGGTAACTTATTCATTGGCAGGGTAAGCCAAGCGGGGCGGGAAGTTTGCGCGCCTTAATGTTTTCCCACATGGAAACCTCGTTGACCACATCCTCTCAGTTTTTTTAACTGTCCACACATTCGAAATCTCTCCAGGAGCTATTCTGGTTCTAGATTAACTCTAGATTAGCTTTACAGTTGGATGGTCTGAACTCTAGATTAGTTTTACAGTTGGACTGGACTCTAGATTAGTTTTACAGTTGGACTGGACTCTAGATTAGCTACACAGTTGGTTGGTCTGAACTCTAGATTAATTTTACAGTTGGACTGGACTCTAGATTAGCTTTACAGTTGGTTGGTCTGAACTCTATATTAGCTTTACAGTTGGACTGGACTCTAGATTAGTTTTACAGTTGGACTGGACTCTAGATTAGTTTTCAGGACTGAATCTAGATTAGCTTACAGTTGGACTGAACTCTAGATTAGTTTTACAGTTGGACTGAACTCTAGATTAGCTTTACAGTTGGACTGAACTCTAGATTAGTTTTACAGTTGGACTGAACTCTATATTAGCTTTACAGTTGGACTGGACTCTAGATTAGTTTTACAGTTGGACTGAACTCTAGATTAGCTTTACAGTTGGACTGAACTCTAGATTAGTTTTACAGTTGGACTGAACTCTAGATTAGCTTTACAGTTGGACTGAACTCTAGATTAGTTTTACAGTTGGACTGAACTCTAGATTAGCTTTACAGTTGGACTGGACTCTAGATTAGCTTTACAGTTGGACTGGACTCTAGATTAGCATTACAGTTTGACTGACCTATAGATAAGATTTACATTTAGATAGGACTCTAGAATAGCTTACAGTTGGACTGAGCTCTAGATTAATTTACTGCTGGACTGAGCTTAGATTTGTTTTACAGCTGGAATGAACTCTATTAGCTTAAAGTTGGACTGAACTCCTATTAGCTTTACAGTTGGACTGAACCATATAAGCTTTACAGTGGACTGAACTCTAGATTAGCTTTACAGTAGGACTAAATCTAGATTAGTTCACAGTTGGACGGACTCTAGTTAGCTATACAGTTGGACTGGACTCTAGATTAGCTTTACAGTTGGACTGGACTCTAGATTAGCATTACAGTTTGACTGACCTATAGATAAGATTTACATTTAGATAGGACTCTTGATTAGCTTTACAGTTGGACTGAACTCTAGATTAACTTTACTGCTGGACTGAACTCTAGATTTGTTTTACAGCTGGACTGAACTCTAGATTAGCTTTACAGTTGGACTGGACTCTAGATTAGCTTTACAGTTGGACTGGACTCTAGATAAGCTTTACAGTTGGACTGGACTCTAGATTAGCATTACAGTTTGACTGACCTATAGATAAGATTTACATTTAGATAGGACTCTAGATTAGCTTTACAATTGGACTGAACTCTAGATTAACTTTACTGCTGGACTGAACTCTAGATTTGTTTTACAGCTGGACTGAACTCTAGATTAGCTTTACAGTGGGGATGGACTCTAGATTAGCTTTACAGTTGGACTGAACTCCATATTAGCTTTACAGTTGGACTGAACTCCATATTAGCTTTACAGTTGGACTGAACTCTAGATTAGCTTACAGTGGAACTGAATTCTAGATTAGCATTACAGTTGGACTGAACTCTAGATTAGCTTTACAGTTGGACTGAACTCCAGATTAGCCTTACAGTTGGACTGAACTCTAGATTAGCTTTACAGTTGGAATGAAATCTAGATTGAGCCTATACCAGGTGGTCACTGTTTTGTTAGATCACTTTCCAGCATTCTTTGTAATTTGGGGATTCTCTGGCTATGGTAAATGTATTTTTGGATTAAAAGGGAAGGTCTGTAAAATTTGACACCATAACAGGCTCTATTAGATTTTATTTTTGGATTATTTTATATTATAAAATGTGGTTCTTTGATTAGCAATATGGATCTCTAGATCTGTGTTTTGTTGATTGAATATTGATGGCATTTTAAAGTTGGAGAATGGTGAATGGTGGTGGGTCGGTGCACTGTGCTAAACGTCAGCAGTGAGAACCAATCAGAAAATGATTTAGCATGATTTACACACTGGAGATCTGGTTTTAGCTGTAGCCAATACAAAACATGCATGTTTAAACCAGGTTTATTTTGTCCATTGCATGACTAGTAATTATTTATTTAAAGTGAAAATTTGTCATTTTGACAGTGGAAAAATTTCCATCAACATGCAGTAATAATAAGGGCAACTGCTATCAAGCTATATGGCAACTCCCTGATTCCTTCTTTCCTTCGAACTTAATATTTCTTACAGTATATGAAACACATGGGGGATCTGGGTAGGATTTACAGTCTGTTTGCTCTCTAGAATATTATTATTCCGTTTGTGGGTCATTAACTGCATTTTACTGAGCAATCTCTTCCTAGGAAGCGACACACTGTGAAAGGGTTTAAAGTGAGATGTGCAGTAATGTCCCTGGACACGTTGAACTTCCATTGATCCATGTGATGTAAAGGGATCATATCCAATCATATCCTTTTTAGATTGCTATGCTCTTAGATTGCTATGCTCTTTGATTGCATGCTCTTTAGATTGCTATGCTCTTTAGAGCTACCAAGTTCCAGAACAGTTTGCTGTGATTAAAATCTATTTGATTTCTTCTTTTTTTTGCTTTAGGGTAGAGCAAAAATAAAACATTTGAGAATCTTACAGTACATGGTGTGCCCAAATCCTTCACTAGGTGGTGTGTTCATATGGACCAGGTCTATTAGCCCTAAGGCACACTGTAAGAGTGGAACCTAGTGGTACCACAGCAGTGGACAGTGGTACATGGATAAGAAATTACTGTATACTCCCAGAGCTGTGGTGTTGCTTTGGGGAAGATTAACTGAAATTTATTATAATCCAGTGCAGCATTAAAGTGCCCTTAGAGAAATATAAATGGTGTGTGCAATAGGGTGGATACCAATATGCAATATTTCAAGGTGCGTCCTGAGGAAACCTGAGGGACAGGCGTCCCGAAACGTTGCATTTTCGTGTTAAGAATAAATATTCTTGGATTCACCATTGTAGTGAGCTCCCCCACTTATTCTTGAGCTATAGAATATTTGCTTCCCTAGAGAATTCCCCGGAATTTTTCCATTGTAAATGAGATTATTCAGATTGTGTTGAATTTCATTTAAATGAGCCTATTAAACCAATGTGAGTTCACCTTATCCCTAATTCCATGACAAAACTTGCTGTGAGTTCTGCATTAAAATGCACGTCGGTTGTTTTTTTAAGATGAGTTCCATGGGATCCCTGTCTCCAATTCCTAGTAAATAACGAATTAACGTTTATCACTACTCAGCCAGGTCATGAGAGGCCATCCAGTAGTAGTAGAACTAACTGAGGATGTGATCAGCTGTAATATCAATATCCTACATCTTCACTGATGTGCTAACCAGTTCACTCTGTTTAAGGTTATTTAAAATTGTCATTGACTGACACAGATTTTTAAAATTACCACAAAACAAAAAATGTGCAATGTGTTATGTGTTATACATTATTGTTGATTATTTTCATACATAACGTGATCGGTGGTAATGAGTAGATCAGACAGAGAACAATAACCAGTTCATGTTTCCAATGTGAAACTAATACTGGCTATTTGTAGGGCTACTGGGTTTTGGGAAGTCTAAATCTTTCCCTGGCAGGTACTGAAGTTTGTATTCAGTTCCTTCTATGCAGGGGCGTCTCTAGGGTATAAGAAGATCAGGGGCACTTTTGAGCACTCCTTGTGCCAAGCGTAGCGTGGTGCAAATTTTTTTTGGCACAACAAAAAAAGAGGTAGACAGAACTAGACACATAGGTACAGTATTCCATTATACCTGTAGCAAACTGGCAATTTCATAATATCACTGGTAGCAAACAGGCAATTTCATATATACTGGAGTAGTAAACTGCATTTCATTATATACTGGTAGCAAAAAGGGAATAATTCATCACATTAGTAATATTAGGCTATTACCCATGTGCAGTGTAATCTACTCACTATAACGGACAGCAGTGGCAGCATTTGGTAATGTAACCTCACTAGGGCTGTAAGGCATTACTTGGTATTTGGAATCAGTGTGCCATTTGCAGACTGTAGAAGTGCCTACTGCCTAGTAAGTACACATACCAACAGCTGCCAGTGCTGCCTGTTACAGTGAGTGGATTGCAAGCACATGGGTAGGTAAAAAGTTTATGGGACTATTACCTACCTATGTGCAGTGCAATCCATTATATAGCTGCATTCACTAGGGCATACAGGCACTTTTGGAATTCTGTGCATCTAGCTAATTGCAGTTACTATTGTTCCCAGTTCCCGCCAATGAGAGTGCAGGCAGAAGTAACGCGTTTTCCCAGTAGTACAACCCCATCTATGTGGTGACATCATCATCACGCAGCCGCGAAGTACTACCAGGAAACCGGAGATTCGGGCACTCCTATTAGGTAGGTTTGTCTAAACATTTAACAACTGAACAACCTATCATTTTATGGGAGGTACGAGGAAATGTTCCTACCTTCCATTTTGCTTTAGAGGGGAACTAAAGCCCCAAACTTACTCTCTATTTTTTTAAAGTTCTGAAGGTGAGTTGTGTTTCACCCCTGGGTTAAGCAAACTGAAGGTTCATCGCCTGTATGTCCGAATTCAGTGGAAATGATCAATATTTGTTAAATTATTAGTTTGTGTAATGCCCTCTTAGTTATTCTACATATTCCTCCCATTTTGAAAAATCAGTTATACCCTTTGCTGTTCCCTGCTGTTGACATTAGTGAGCTGGCATCTCGGTCTGTAACAGTCCTTCTTCTTCCCAGATGCACCATCCTTGGAATGTTCCTAACAGTCATTTCTACTGATTGGCTGTTGGATGGGTCAAACATGCTCAGATCTCTACTGAGCAACTGAATCAACCCAGACGCTGGGTCAAGGGCAAGACCATAACGGCCTCTACTAGGGGTCCTGCAAACAGGAAGTCAGTATTCAGAGGCATTTATTTATACACAGACAAAATGCTGAATGGGCAGTTAAGGTCATTGGGATGAAAAAATACTGCTCTTTTTCTGAAAGTACATGTATTTGCACTGAACTTCTCCTTTAAATACATGCTGTTTCCAACCTTATCAGGTTAGTCTAAAGCTAGGTACACACGATGCATAATTGGCCTGACCGACATTTCAATCGGACGAACGAACGAACAATCGGACAGGTCGGAAAATCACAACCAATCATGAGGTCCTCAATGGACCACGGCTACTTTGCCGCTACCGACAGTCCTTCCTCCTGGCCGACAGGTCGAAAGCCTTGAACGGTCCGTCAGGAGGAAAGATTGTACTGTGTGTACCTAGAAACCCAGGGGTGGAGAACCCTCACAAAATAAAGGGGGGGTTAGAGCTCTAGTTCCCTAATAAAAAGTAACCCCCTTTAGTTTTTGAAGCACTAAGGCAGGGAAATGACTTGTAGCAATGTCAATTTGTAACAATATTTTTCGTTTGAGCAGACATCTCTGCAAAACTCACAAAGCTAATGATTTTAAATCAGAGAAAATGGGAGGTAGGAATACTTGCTAGAATGAAAGATCGGGGGTTGTGGGGGTTGTTTTTAAGGTTTATACCTTCAAGGTGTCTGTGCGTGTTACATTTACCTTCTAAAAGGCCATTAAAGATGTTTTACTTTATAGTCGATACGCTTGCTGGCAAAAGTGAAATATTACCGCCGTCCAATTAGCTATGTATGCTGTCCCTTGTATAAACCTTTCTTAATGTTCTGTAATATAGTAAAAAACAAACTATCCGATTTCCATGTTATTTTATAAAGTCCACTCATCAAGGATTTAATCTTTCCTGCCCAGCTGAAACATTTTTATATTCTAATCCCCGTACAGTGTTTATGTAGAGAATGGTTTTAACTCGGAGTGCGAATACGTTTCTAGGTTCCCTCCTTATATTTCTTTATGTTTTTGTTTTATACTTATGGTTGGAAGGACCACGCGTTTTTCTTCCTTAACCTGAAATCCTTTTCGACTTAAAGGCAAACTAACCTTAGTGACTATATTTCTAGTTGAGTGCATGTGTGTGTGCTTCTGCTGTGATTGCTATAAGCTATGGCTGTTTCTTTTAGTTAACCCATGCCTGCAGTTATATCAGGCTTTATGCTACTCAGCTAGGGCCAATCTCACACATTCGGATGATGAGGTAGAAGGAATTTAAAAAGGAAAGAGAACAATTGTTTCTATCAGCAAATAGGCAAGGCTAAACATAAAGGCAGAGATATCGTAGACTGAACACCCAGCAATTGATTCTTTTATCCTTGTTACCTGTCAGTACAGACCTGGGAACATGGGAAGATATTTCAGCCAATCAATCCGTTTTTCCACAATATTAATCAAGATTCCATTGGGCATGTTGGCAAATTGCAGCTGATTGTTGTCTATTATGGGCGATCGTACAAAATATTGTCTGTGCCATGTTTCACAACGAGACTACCCACCTGTTTATTTATTGATTTTTCTGTCTGGAAGATGGGTTCAAAATTCACCTATGGGGCCATAGACGCTACATTCGGTCATACAATCGGATTGACATATTGCATGTATAATACTGGGAGATCAGTCAAAATTCACCTTATGTGGCCATAGACGTACATTCGGTCGTACAATCGGATTGACATATTACATGTATAATACTGGGAGATCAGTCAAATTCACCATATGGTGGCCATAGACGCTTCATTCGGTCATACAATCGGATTGACATATTGCATGTTTAATACTGGGAGATCAGTCAAAATTCACCTTATGGTGGCCATAGACACTACATTCGGTCATACAATCGGATTGACATATTGCATGTATAATACTGGGAGATCAGTCAAAATTCACCTTATGGTGGCCATAGACGCTACATTCGGGTCATACAATCGGATTGACATATTGCATGTATAAATACTGGGAGATTAGTCAAAAATCACCTTATGGTGGCCATAGACACTACATTCGGTCGTACAATCGGATTGACATATTACATGTATAATACTGGGAGATCAGTCAAAATTCACCTTATGGTGGCCATAGACGCTAATTCGGTCATACTCGGATTGCATATTACATGTATAATACTGGGAGATCAGTCAAAATTCACCTTATGGTGGCCATAGACGCTACATTCGTGTCATACAATCGGATTGACATATTGCAGTATAATACGGGAGATCAGTCAAAATTCACCTTATGGTGGGCCATAGACGCTACATTCGGTCATACAATCGGATTGACATATTGCATGTATAATACTGGGAGATTAGTCAAAATTCACCTTATGGTGGCCATAGACAACTACTTAGGTCGTACAATCGGATTGACATATTACATGTATATACTGGAGATCAGTCAAAATTCACTTATGGTGGCCATAGACGCTACATTCGGTCAACAATCGGATTGACATATTACATGTATAATACTGGGAGATCAGTCAAAATTCACCTTATGGTGGCCATAGACGCTACATCGGTCTACAATCGGATTGACATATGCATGTATAATACTGGGAGATCAGTCAAAATTCACTTATGGTGGCATAGAAGCTACATTCGTCATACAATCGGATTGACATATTGCATGTATAATACTGGGAGATCAGTCAAAATTCACCTTATGGTGGCCATAGACGCTACTTCGGTCATACAATCGGATTGACATATTACATGTAATTACTGGAGATCAGTCAAAATTCACCTTATGGGGGCCATAGACACTACATTCGGTATACAATGGATTGACCATATTGCATGTATAATACTGGGAGATCAGTCAAAATTCGCCTTATGGTGGCCATAGACGTACATTCGGTCGTAAATCGGATTGACATATTGCATGTAAATACTGGGAGATCAGTCAAAATTCACCTTATGGTGGCCTCATAGACACTACATCGGTCGTACAATCGGATTGACATATTACATGTATAATACTGGGAGATCAGTCAAAATTCACCTTATGGTGGCCATAGACGCTACATTCGGTCATACAATCGGATTGACATATTGCATGTATAATACTGGGAGATCAGTCAAAATTCACCTTATGGTGGCCATAGACACTACATTCTGTCATACAATCGGATTGACATATTACATGTATAATACTGGGAGATCAGTCAAATGCCTTATGGTGGCCATAGACGCTACATTCGGTCATACAATCGGATGACATATGCATGAATAATACTGGGAGATCAGTCAAAATCACCTTATGGTGGCCATAGAGCTAATTCGTCATACAATCGGATTGACAATTTACATGTATAATACTGGGAGATCAGTCAAAATTCACCTTTTGGTGGCCATAGACACTACATTCTGTCATACAATCGGATTGACATATTACATGTATAATACTGGGAGATCAGTCAAAATTCGCCTTATGGTGGCCATAGACGCTACATTCGGTCATACAATCGGATTGACATATTACATGTATAATACTGGGAGATCAGTCAAAATTCACCTTATGGTGGCCATAGACGCTACATTCGGTCATACAATCGGATTGACATATTACATGTATAATACTGGGAGACAGTCAAAATTCACCTTATGGTGGCCATAGATGCTACATTCTGTCATACAATCGGATTGACATATTGCATGTATAATACTGGGAGATCAGTCAAAATTCACCTTATGGTGGCCATAGACGCTACATTCGGTCATACAATCGGATTGACATATTGCATGTATAATACTGGGAGATCAGTCAAAATTCACCTTATGGTGGCCATAGATGCTACATTCTGTCATACAATCGGATTGACATATTGCATGTATAATACTGGGAGATCAGTCAAAATCCACCTTATGGTGGCCATAGACGCTACATTCGGTTCATACAATCGGATTGAATATTGCATGAATAATACTGGGAGATCAGTCAAAATTCACTTATGGTGGCCATAGATGCTAAATTCGGTCTACAATCGGATTGACATATTGCATGAATAATACTGGGAGATCAGTCAAAAATTCACCTTATGGTGGCCATAGACGCTACATTCGGTCGTACAATCGGATTGACATATTGCATGAATAATACTGGGAGATCAGTCAAAATTCACCTTATGGTGGCCATAGACGCTACATTCGGTCATACAATCGGATTGACATATTGCATGTATAATACTGGGAGATCAGTCAAATTCACCTTATGGTGGCCATAGACGCTACATTCGGTCATACAATCGGATTGACTATTGCATGTTAATACTGGGAGATCAGTCAAAATTCACCTTATGGTGGCCATAGACGCTACATTCGGTCATACAATCGGATTGACATATTGCATGTATAATACTGGGAGATCAGTCAAAATTCACCTTATGGTGGCCATAGACGCTACATTCGGTCATACAATCGGATTGACATATTGCATGAATAATACTGGGAGATCAGTCAAAATTCGCCTTATGGTGGCCATAGACGCTACATTCGGTCATACAATCGGATTGACATATTGCATGTATAATACTGGGAGATCAGTCAAAATCCACCTTATGGTGGCTATAGACACTACATTCGGTCATACAATCGGATTGACATATTACATGTATAATACTGGAGATCAGTCAAAATTTCCCCTATGGTGGCCATAGACGCTACATTCGGTATACAATCGGATTGACATATTACATGTATAATACTGGGAGATCAGTCAAAATTCGCCTTATGGTGGCCATAGACGCTACATTCTGTCATACAATCGGATTGACATATACATGTATAATACTGAGTCAGTCAAAATTCGCCTTATGGTGGAACAGACGCTACATTCGGTCAACAATCGGATTGACATATTACATGTATAATACTGGGAGATCAGTCAAAATTCACCTATGGTGGCCATAGACGCTACATTCGGTCATACAATCGGATTGACTATTGATGTTAAATACTGGGAGATTAGTCAAAATCCACCTTATGGTGGCCATAGATGTACAACTTGGTCATACAATCGGATTGACATTTACATGTATAATACTGGGAGATCAGTCAAAATTGCCTTATGGTGGCCATAGATGCTACATTCGGTCATACAATTGGATTGACATATTACATGTATAATACTGGGAGATCAGTCAAAATTCGCCTTATGGTGGCCATAGACGCTACATTCGGTCGTACAATCGGATTGACATATTGCATGTATAATAACTGGGAGATCAGTCAAAATTCACCTTATGGTGGCCATAGATGCTACATTCGGTCGTACAATCGGATTGACATATTACATGTATAATACTGGGAGATCAGTCAAAATTCACCTTATGGTGGCCATAGATGCTACATTCGGTCATACATAGGATTGACTATTACATGTATAATACTGGGAGATCAGTCAAAATTCACCTTATGGTGGCCATAGACGTACATTCGGTCGTACAATCGGATTGACATATTGAATTTATGCTGGGAGATCAGTCAAAATTCACTTATGGTGGCCATAGAGCTACATTCGGTCATACAATCGGATTGACAATTACATGTATAATACTGGGAGATCAGTCAAAATTCAGCTTATGGTGGCCATAGACGCTACATTCGGTATACAATTGGATTGACATAACATGTATAATACTGGGAGATCAGTCAAAATTCACCTTATGGTGGCCATAGACGCTACATTCGGTCATACAATTGGATTGACATATTACATGTATAATACTGGGAGATCAGTCAAAATTCACCTTATGGTGGCCATAGACGCTACATTCGGTCATACAATGATGACATATTACATGTATAATACTGGGAGATCAGTCAAAATTCGCCTTATGGTGGCCATAGACGCTACATTCGGTCATACAATCGGATTGACATATTACATGTATAATACTGGGAGATCAGTCAAAATTCAGCTTATGGTGGCCATAGATGCTACATTCGGTCATACAATCGGATTGACATATTACATGTATAATACTGGAGATAGATCAGTCAAAATTCACCTATGGTGGCCATAGACACTACATCGGTCGTACAATCGGATGGATTGACATATTACATGTATAATACGGGAGATCAGTCAAAATTCACCTTATGGTGGCCATAGCGCTACATTCGGTCGTACAATCGGATTGATCTATTACATGTAATACTGGGAGATCAGTCAAAATTACCTTATGGTGGCCATAGACGCTACATTCGGTCATACAATCGGTGGAATATTGCATGTATAATACTGGGAGATCAGTCAAAATCACCTTATGGTGGCCATAGACGCTACATTCGGTCATACAATCGGATTGACATATTAATGTATAATACTGGGAGATCAGTCAAAATTCACCTTATGGTGGCCATAGACGCTACATTTGGTCATATAATCGGATTGACATATTACATGTATAATACTGGGAGATCAGTCAAAATTCACCTTATGGTGGCCATAGACGCTACATTTGGTCATACAATCGGATTGACATATTACATGTATAATACTGGGAGATCAGTCAAAATTCACCTTATGGTGGCCATAGACACTACATTCGGTCATACAATCGGATTGACATATTACATGTATAATACTGGGAGATCAGTCAAAATTCACCTTATGGTGGCCATAGACACACATTTCGGTCATACAATCGTGATTGACATATTACATGTATAATACTGGGAGATCAGTCAAAATTCACCTTATGGTGGCATAGACGCTACATTTGGTTCATATATCGGATTGACATATTACATGTATAATACTGGGAGATCAGACAAAATTCACCTTATGGTGGATAAGACGCTAATTCGGTCATACAATCGGATTGACATATTACATGTATATACTGGAATCAGTCAAAATTCACCTTATGGTGGCCATAGACGCTACATTCGGTCATACAATGGATTGACATATTACATGTTTAATACTGGGAGATCAGTCAAATTCACCTTATGGTGGCCATAGCGCTACATTCGGTTCATACAATCGGATTGACATATTACATGTATACTGGGAGATCAGTCAAAATTCACCTTATGGTGGGCCATAGACGCTACATTTGGTCATATATCGGATTGACATATTACATGTTTAATACTGGGAGATCAGTCAAAATTCACCTTATGGTGGCCATAGACGCTACATTCGGTCATACAATCGGATTGACATATTACATGTATAATACTGGGAGATCAGTCAAAATTCACCTTATGGTGGCCATAGACGCTACATTTGTCAACAATCGGATTGACATATTACATGTATAATACTGGGAGATCAGTCAAAATTCACCTTATGGTGGCCATAGATGCTACATTCGGTCATACAATCGGATTGACATATTACATGTATAATACTGGGAGATCAGTCAAAATTCACCATATGGTGGCCATATACACTACATTCGGTCGTACAATCGGATTGACATATTGCATGTTTAATAATGGGAGATCAGTCAAAATTCACCTTATGTGCCATAGACGCTACATTCGGTCATACAATCGGATTGACTAATTACATGTATAATACGGGAGATCAGTCAAAATTCACCTTATGGTGGCCATAGACGCCTACATTCGGAATATAATCGGATTGACATATTGCATGATAATACTGGGAGATCAGGCAAATCACCTATGGTGGACACAGACGCTACATTCGGTCGTACATCGGATTGACATATTGCATGAATAATACTGGGAGATCAGTCAAAATTCACCTTATGGTGGCCATAGATGCTACATTCGGTCATACAATCGGATTGAACTATGTAGAATAATACTGGGAGATCGGTTTCTGGACATGATGGTGTTACGTGAGAGTTAAAAGATTGGAAGGTGTATGGACTAAATTGATAGTCTGATATTGATAAGACTAAATTGTATTTAGGGATAGGCTCCTCTAGTACAATTCTAAATGCGTTTTGCGTCCGATTATGCCAGCGAATGCACAGGCCAATGAGAGTGGCCCCTACGCATGCGATCACAATTTTTGGTGCATATTGCATGCGTTTTCAATAGCACACGCACCGAATCACGTGCAGAAGTTTCAGTTTTTTTCAGAACCAGGCGCTGTGCTAAACCATTAAACCTGGAGACGGAGAGACTATACATAATGACTAAACATTGTTCGTCCAAAAACGGACTCGAGCATCCAGACCGTAAAATGTTAACACAAGGAGAGGTGATCAGATTGCAAGAAATTGTTGGGGCAAACACACGCATTGTACTGGTAATAGAGCATGACACCAACGAGATGACAGGCTACCTGTCTGATGTCATCCATATTTAATCTTATTGATAAAATGGACACATTTCTAATTTCACGGGTGCAATATTTACATTCCAAGCTATTGACAAAAGGAGGTATGCTTGTTTGTAGTGCTCATTTCACCTGCGAGGATTCTCCTGTTTCATGCTATGGGGGGTGGGTTGTTGGAATCACAGACAGATCCGTGCTGTTGGAAGAAGAATGCAGGTCTCTGAAACCAGACTTGGCCTTGCTGAACTTTATAGCTTTGGTTTCCCTTGTTTTCTTTCTTTTAGTCAGTCTATGCATTGATAAAACTCTAATATCTGTCGTCGGAGGAATCTAGCCAGGACATGAGTACCGGTAACATTTCCCTGAAAGTTGCATTTAATTGTCAGGCCCTTCCCCATGCATGTGTCCTTGACCTGACCAATGGCAAGTTTTCTCTTTAAAAGCGAGATCTTTCCATTGGGCAGGTTCTGGACTGTGTGAGGAAGAGGACGGGACCATCTAATGCAATTTTCAGTTGAGATTACAAACTACAAAGGTTAACCAGGGGTTAGCAGTTTAGTTCCACACTCTGGGCAATTTAATGGGAGCGGGGGCATTAAAGGGCATGTCCACCCCCCCAAACTATATCCCCCCAACTACTGGCCCCACCATGTAGTGTAATTTAATCCTTACCTCACATCCCAGCTCCTAGGGTTTCTCCTGTTAGTCCCCCCCCCCAAAGTCCCAAAAACTGACCACCAGGAGGCTAGCAGGTCCATATAGGACACTGCCTGCTACCTGGCCTCCCGGAGATTCCTGCCATGGCTTTGAGCCCTTCTCCCCCTCCATCCCCCTCCCTCCCGTTCTGCTATCCCTCCCCCTAGCGTTATTTTCCTTAACACAGCCTTCCCATGTCCCCCAGCCCCAACCGCATACTTTTTATTTTTAGAAAGCTCCCCAATGATTACTTACATCTCAGCTTTCCTACGCAGGGGAAGGTAAGCTGCGGCAGGCGTCTCGTGATTGGGCTGACCTCTATCACCCCCTCCTTTCTTTTGGCTTTTTACCTCCTGCTTTCTTATTCACTTTTTCTTTCCCTGTTCATCTATTCTTATACTCTTTTCTTTCAGGTCCTCTGTTGTATCTCCCCTCTTAGTTCTCCCATCCCCCTTTTCGTTCTTCTTTGCTTTTTTCCCGTTCTTTGTTTTTTTTCTCTTTCCTCCTTTTTCTTTCCTCCTCTTTCTCCCCCTTTTCTCCTTTTCTCTTTCTTTTCTTTTTGCTCTTTCTTTTCTTTTTGCCCTTTTTCCCTTCTTCCCCCCCCTCTTTTTTCTCTTTCATCACATATAGTAATATTAGGCTATTACCCATGTGCAGTGTAATATACACACTATAACAGGACAGGCAGTGGCAGCATTTGGTAATGTAACCTCACTAGGGCAGTAAGGTACTACTTGGTATTTTGGAATCAGTGTGCCATTTGCAGACTGTAGAAGTGTCTATACACATTACCAACAGCTGCCACTGCCTGCCCTGTTACAGTGAGTGGATTGCAATGCACATGGGTAGGTAAAAAGTCTTATGGGACTATTACCTACCTATGTGCAGTGCAATCCACTCACTATAACTGCACTCACTAGGGCATACAGGCACTTTTGGAATTCTGTGCATCTAGCTAATTGCAGTTACTATTGTTCCCAGTTCCCGCCAATGAGAGTGCAGGCAGAGGTAGCGCGTTTTCCCAGTAGTACAACCCATCTATTTGGTGACGTCATCATCACGCAGCCGCGAAGTACTACCAGGAAACCGGAGATACAGGGCACTCCTATTAGGTAACATAGTAACATAGTAATTAAGGTTGAATAAAGACATTCGTCCATCAAGTCCAACCTATTCCCCTTTTTTTAGAGAACAATAACCAGTTCATGTTTTTCCAATGTTGAAACTAATTACTGGCTATTTGTAGGCTACTGTGTTTTGGGAAGTCTAAATCTTTCCCTGGCAGGTACTAAGATTGTGTTCAGTTCCTTATGTTATCCTTCTATGCAGGGGCGTCTCTAGGGTATAAGAAGATCAGGGGCCTTTTGAGCACTCCTTGTGCCAAGCGTAGCGTGGTGCAAATTTTTTGGCCACAACAAAAAAAAAAGAGGTAGACAGAACTAGACACATAGGTACAGTATTCCATTATACCTGTAGCAAACTGGCAATTTCATAATATAACTGGTAGTCAACTGGCAATTTCATTATATACTGGTAGCAAAAAGGGAATAATTCAACAGCTGGACTGAACTCTAGATTAGCTTTAAAGTTGGACTGAACTCCATAATAGCTTTACAGTTGGACTGAACTCCATATTAGCTTTACAGTTGGACTGAACTCTAGATTAGCTTTACAGTTAGACTGAATTCTAGATTAGCATTACAGTTGGACTGAACTCTAGATTAGCTTTACAGTTGGACTGGACTCTAGATTAGCCTTACAGTTGGACTGGACTCTAGATTAGCTTTACAGTTGGACTGGACTCTAGATTAGCTTTACAGTTGGACTGGACTCTAGATTAGCTTTACAGTTGGTTGGTCTGAACTCTAGATTAGCTTTACAGTTGGACTAAACTCTAGATTAGTTTTACAGTTGGACTGAACTCTAGATTAGCTTTACAGTTGGACTGAACTCTAGA
Organism: Hymenochirus boettgeri; assembly: GCA_019447015.1. NCBI lineage: Eukaryota > Metazoa > Chordata > Amphibia > Anura > Pipidae > Hymenochirus > Hymenochirus boettgeri. The sequence continues at coordinate 42,037 of JAACNH010001813.1, forward strand.
TTAGCTTTACAGTTGGACTGAATTCTAGATTAGCATTACAGTTGGACTGAACTCTAGATTAGCTTTACAGTTGGACTGGACTCTAGAATAGCTTTACAGTTGGACTGGACTCTAGATTAGCCTTACAGTTGGACTGAACTCTAGATTAGCTTTACAATTGGAATGAACTCTAGATTGAGCCTATACCAGGTGGTCACTCTGTTTAGTTTAGATCACTTTCCAGCATTCTTTGTAATTTGGGGATTCTCTGGCTATGGTAAAATGTATTTTTGGATTAAAAGGGAAAGGTCTAGTAAAATTTGACACCATAACAGGCTCTATTAGATTTTATTTTTGGATTATTTTATATTATAATAAATGTGGTTTCTTTGATTAGCAATATGGATCTCTAGATCTGTGTTTTGTTGATTGAATATTGATGGCATTTTAAAGTTGGAGAATGGTGAAATGGTGTGTGCGGTGCACTGTGCTAAACGTCAGCAGTGAGAACCAATCAGAAAATGATTTAGCATGATTTACACACTGGAGATCATGGTTTTAGCTGTAGCCAATACAAAACATGCATGTTTAATAACCATGGTTTATTTTGTCCATTGCATGACTAGTACTTATTTATTTAAAGTGAAAATTTGTCATTTTGACAGTGGAAAATTTTCCATCAACATGCAGTAATAATAAGGGCAACTGCTATCAAGCTATATGGCAACTCCCCTGATTCCTTTCTTTCCTTCGAACTTAATATTTCTTACAGTATATGAAACACTGGGGGATCTGGGTAGGATTTACAGTCTGTTTGCTCTCTAGAATATTATTATTCCTGTTGTGGGTCATTAACTGCATTTTACTGAGCAAATCTCTTCCTAGGAAGCGACACACTGTGAAAGGGTTTAAAGTGAGATGTGCAGTAATGTCCCTGGACACGTTGAACTTCCATTGATCCATGTGATGTAAAGGCGATCATATCCAATCATATCCTTTTTAGATTGCTATGCTCTTTAGATTGCTATGCTCTTTAGATTGCTATGCTCTTTAGATTGCTATGCTCTTTAGAGCTACCAAAGTTCCAGAACAGTTTGGCTGTGATTTAAACTCTATTTGATTTCTTCATTTTTTTTGCTTTAGGGTAGAGCAAAAAATAAAACATTTGAGAATCTTACAGTACATGGTGTGCCCAAATCCTTCACTAGGTGGTGCTGTTCTATATGGACCAGGTCTATTAGCCCTAAGGCACACTGTAAGAGTGACACCTAGTGGTACCACAGCAGTGGACAGTGGTACCATGGATAAGACATTACTGTAGTACTCCCAGAGCTGTGGTGTTGCTTTGGGGGAAGATTAACTGAAATTTATTATAATCCAGTGCAGCATTAAAGTGCCCTTAGAGAAATATAAATGGTGTGTGCAATAGGGTGGATACCAATATGCAATATTTCAAGGTGCGTCCTGAGGAACCTGAGGGACAGGGCGTCCCGAAACGTTGTATTTCGTTGTTAAGAATACATATTCTTGGATTCACCATTGTAGTGAGCTCCCCCACTTATTCTTGAGCTATAGAATATTTGCTTTCCCTTTAGATATTCCCCGGAATTTTTCCATTTGTAAATGAGATTATTCAGATTGTGTTGAATTTCATTTAAATGAGCCTATTAAACCAATGTGAGTTCACCTTATCCCTAATTCCATTGACAAAACTTGCTGTGAGTTCTGCATTAAAATGCACGTCGGTTGTTTTTTTTAATGATGAGTTCCATGGGAATCCCTGTCTCCAATTCCTAGTAAATAACGAATTAACGTTTATCACTACTCAGCCAGGTCATGAAGAGGCCATCCAGTAGTAGTAGAACTAACTGAGGATGTGATCAGCTGTAATATCAATATCCTACATCTTCACTGATGTGCTAACCAGTTCACTCTGTTTAAGGTTATTTAAAATTGTCATTGACTGACACAGATTTTTAAAATTACCACAAAACAAAAAATGTGCAATGTGTTATGTGTTATACATTTATTGTTGATTATTTTCATACATAACGTGATCGGTGGTAATGAGTAGATCAGACAGAGAACAATAACCAGTTCATGTTTCCAATGTTGAAACTAATTACTGGCTATTTGTAGGGCTACTGTGTTTTGGGAAGTCTAAATCTTTCCCTGGCAGGTACTGAAGTTTGTATTCAGTTCCTTCTATGCAGGGGCGTCTCTAGGGTATAAGAAGATCAGGGGCACTTTTGAGCACTCCTTGTGCCAAGCGTAGTGTGGTGCAAAATTTTTTTGGCCACAACAAAAAAAAGAGGTAGACAGAACTAGACACATAGGTACAGTATTCCATTATACCTGTAGCAAACTGGCAATTTCATAATATACTGGTAGCAAACAGGCAATTTCATTATATACTGGTAGTAAACTGGCAATTTCATTATATACTGGTAGCAAAAAGGGAATAATTCATCACATATAGTAATATTAGGCTATTACCCATGTGCAGTGTAATCTACTCACTATAACAGGACAGGCAGTGGCAGCATTTGGTAATGTAACCTCACTAGGGCTGTAAGGCATTACTTGGTATTTTGGAATCAGTGTGCCATTTGCAGACTGTAGAAGTGCCTATCTGCCTAGTAAGTACACATTACCAACAGCTGCCAGTGCCTGCCCTGTTACAGTGAGTGGATTGCAATGCACATGGGTAGGTAAAAAGTCTTATGGGACTATTACCTACCTATGTGCAGTGCAATCCACTTACTATAGCTGCATTCACTAGGGCATACAGGCACTTTTGGAATTCTGTGCATCTAGCTAATTGCAGTTACTATTGTTCCCAGTTCCCGCCAATGAGAGTGCAGGCAGAAGTAACGCGTTTTCCCAGTAGTACAACCCATCTATGTGGTGACATCATCATCACGCAGCCGCGAAGTACTACCAGGAAACCGGAGATTCAGGGCACTCCTATTAGGTAGGTTTGCTAAAACATTTAACAACTGAACAACCTATCATTTTATGGGAGGTACGAGGAAATGTTCCTACCTTCCATTTTGCTTTAGAGGGGAACTAAAGCCCCAAACTTACTCTCTATTTTTTTAAAGTTCTGAAGGTGAGTTGTGTTCTCACCCCTGGGTTAAGCAAACTGAAGGTTCATCGCCTGTATGTCCGAATTCAGTGGAAATGATCAATATTTGTTAAATTATTAGTTTGTGTAAAAAAAAAAAAACTGCCCTCTTAGTTATTCTACATTCTCTCCCATTTTGAAAATCAGTTATACCCTTTGCTGTTCCTGCTGTTGACATTAGTGAGCTGGCATCTCAGGTTCTGTAACATCCTTCTTCTTCCCAGGATGCACCACTTCCTTGGAATGTTCCTAACAGTCATTTCTACTGATTGGCTTGTTGATGGGTCAAACATGCTCGATCTCTACTGAGCAACTGAATCAACCCAGACGCTGGGTCAAGGGCAAGACCATAACGGCCTCTACTAGGGGTCCTGCAAACAGGAAGTCAGTATTTCAGAGGCATTTATTTATACACAGACAAAATGCTGAATGGGCAGATTAAGGTCATTGGGATGAAAAAATACTGCTCTTTTTTCTGAAAAGTACATGTATTTGCACTGAACTTCTCCTTTAAATAGATGCTGTTTCCAACCTTATCAGGTTAGTCTAAAGCTAGGTACACACGATGCAATAATTTGGCCTGACCGACATTTCAAATCGGACGAACGAACGAACAATCGGACAGGTCGGAAAACCACAACCAATCATGAGGTCCTCAATGGAACACGGCTACTTTTGCCGCTACCGACAGTCCTTCCTCCTGGCCGACAGGTCGAAAGCCTTGAACGGTCCGTCAGGAGGAAAGATTGTACTGTGTGTACCTAGGAAACCCAGGGGTGAGAACCCTCACAAAATAAAGGGGTGGGTTTAGAGCTCTAGTTCCCTAATTAAAAAGTAACCCCCTTTAGTTTTTGAAGCACTAAAGGCAGGGAAATGACTTGTAGCAATGTCAATATTTGTAACAATATTTTTCGTTTGAGACAGACATCTCTGCAAAACTCACAAAGCTAATGATTTTTAAATCAGAGCAAAATGGGAGGTAGGAATACTTGCTAGAATGAAAGATCCGGGGGTTGATGGGGGTTGTTTTTAAGGTTTAGTCCTTCAAGGTGTCTGTGCGTGTTACATTTACCTTTCTAAAAGGCCATTAAAGATGTTTTTACTTTATAGTCGATACGCTTGCTGGCAAAAGTGAAATATTACCAGCCGTCCAATTAGCTATGTATGCTGTCCCTTGTATAAACCTTTCTTAATGTTCTGTAATATAGTAAAAAACAAACTATCCGATTTCCATGTTATTTTATAAAGTCCACTCATCAAGGATTTAATCTTTCCTGCCCAGCTGAAACATTTTTATATTCTAATCCCCGTACAGTGTTTATGTAGAGAATTGGTTTAACTCGGAGTGCGAATACGTTTCTAGGTTCCCTCCTTATATTTCTTTATTGTTTTGTTTTATACTTATGGTTGGAAGGACCACGCGTTTTTCTTCCTTTAACCTGAAATCCTTTTCGACTTAAAGGCAAACTAACCTTAGTGACTATATTTCTAGTTGAGTGCAGTGTGTGTGCTTCTGCTGTGATTGCTATAAGCTATGGCTGTTTCTTTTAGTTAACCCATGCCTGCAGTTATATCAGGCTTTATGCTACTCAGCTAGGGCCAATCTCACACATTCTGGATGATGACGGTTAGAAGGAATTTAAAAAGGAAAGAGAACAATTGTTTCTATCAGCAAATAGGCAAGGCTAAACATAAAGGCAGAGATATCGTAGACTGAACACCCAGCAATTGATTCTTTTTATCCTTGTTACCTGTCAGTACAGACCTGGGAACATGGGAAGATATTTCAGCCAATCAATCCGTTTTTCCACCAAATATAATCAAAGATTCCATTGGTCATGTTGGCAAATTGCAGCTGATTGTGTTGTCTATTATGGGCGATCGTACAAAAATATTGTCTGTGCCATGTTTCACAACGAGACTACCCACCTGTTTATTTATTGATTTTTCTGTCTGGAAGATGGGTTCAAAATTCACCTTATGGTGGCCATAGACGCTACATTCGGTCATACAATCGGATTGACATATTGCATGTATAATACTGGGAGATCAGTCAAAATTCACCTTATGGTGGCCATAGACGATGATATGCGCGTCATTACAATCGGATTGACATATTACATGTAAATACTGGGAGATAGTCAAAATTCACCTTATGGGCCATAGACCTACATTCGGTCTTTACAATCGGATTGACATATTGCATGTATAATACTGGGAGATCAGTCAAAATTCACCTTATGGTGGCCATAGACGCTACATTCGGTCATACAATCGGATTGACATATTACATGTATAATACTGGGAGATCAGTCAAAATTCACCTTATGGTGGCCATAGACGCTACATTCGGTCATACAATCGGATTGACATATTACATGTATAATACTGGGATAGTCAATCAAAATTCACCTTATGGTGGCCATAGACGCTACATTCGGTCGTACAATCGGATTGACATATTGCATGTATAATACTGGGAGATTAGTCAAAATTCACCTTATGGTGGCCATAGACACTACATTCGGTCGTACAATCGGATTGACATATTACATGTATAATACTGGGAGATCAGTCAAAATTCACCTTATGGTGGCCATAGACGCTACATTCGGTCATACAATCGGATTGACATATAGTATTAATACTGGGAGATCAGTCAAATTCACCTTATGGTGGCCATAGACGCTACATTCGTGATACAATCGATTGACATATTGCATGTATAATACTGGGAGAGTCAGTCAAAATTCACCTTATGGTGGCCATAGACGCCTATCATTCGGTCATACAATCGGATTGACATATTGCATGTATAATACTGGGAGATCAGTCAAAATTCACCTTATGGTGGCCATAGACACTACATTCGGTCATACAATCGGATTGACATATTGCATGTATAATACTGGGAGATCAGTCAAAATTCACCTTATGGTGGCCATAGACGACATTCGGTCATACAATCGGATTGACATATTACATGTATAATACTGGGAGATCATCAAAATTCACCTTATGGTGGCCATAGACGCTACATTCGGTATACAATCGGATTGACATATGCATGTATAATACTGGGAGATCAGTCAAATTCACCTTATGGTGGCCATAGACCTACATCGGTCGTACAATCGGATTGACTATTGCATGTATAATACTGGGAGATCAGTCAAATTCACCTTATGGTGGCCATAGACGCTACATTCGGTCATACAATCGTGATTGACATATTGCATGTAAATAATGGGAGATCAGTCAAAATTCACTTATGGTGGCCATAGACAGCTAACATTCGGTCATACAATCGGATTGACATATTCATGTATAATACGGAGCAGTCAAAATTCCCTTATGGTGGCCATAGACGATACATTCGGATACAATCGGTATTGACTATTGCATGATAATACTGGGAGATCAGTCAAAATTCACCTTATGGTGGCCATAGACGCTACATTCGGTCTACAATCGGATTGACATATTGCATGTATAATACGGGAGATCAGTAAAATTCACCTTAGTGGCCATAGACACTACATTCGGTCATACAATCGGATTGACATATTACATGTATAATACTGGGAGATCAGTCAAATTCACCTTATGGTGGCCATAGACGCTACATCGTCATACCAATAGGATTGACATATTGCATGTATAATACTGGGAGATCAGTCAAAATTCACCTTATGGTGCCATAGCGCTACATTCGTTCATACAATCGGATTGACATATTACATGTATAATACTGGGAGATCAGTCAAATTCACCTTATGGTGGCCATAGATGCTACATTCGGTCATACAATCGGATTGACATATTACATGTATAATACTGGGAGATCAGTCAAAATTCACCTTATGGTGGCCATAGACGCTACATTCGGTCATACAATCGGATTGACATATTACATGTATAATACTGGAGATCAGTCAAAATTCACCTTATGGTGGCCATAGATGCTACATTCGTCATACAATCGGATTGACAATGTACATGTATAATACTGAGATCAGTCAAAATTCACCTTATGGTGGCCATAGACGCTACATTCGGTCATACAATCGGATTGAATATTGCATGTATAATACTGGAGATCAGTCAAAATTCACCTTATTGGTGGCCTAGACGCTACATTCGGTCATACAATCGGATTGACATATTGCATGTATAATACTGGGAGATCAGTCAAAATTCACCTTATGGTGGCCATAGAGCTACATTCGTCGCATACAACGGATTGACATATTGCATGCTTAATTACTGGAGATCAGTCAAAATCCATTATGGTGGCCATAGACGCTACATCGTACACTCATACAATCGGATTGACATATTGCATGTTAAATACTGGGAGATCAGTCAAAATTCACCTATGGTGGCCATAGAGCTACATTCGGTCATACAATCGGATTGACATATTGCATGTTTAATACTGGGAGATCAGTCAAAATTCACCTTATGGTGGCCATAGACGCTACATTCGGTCGTACAATCGGATTGACATATTGCATGTATATACTGGGAGATCAGTCAAAATTCACCTTATGGTGGCCATAGACGCTACATCGGTCATACAATCGGATTGACATATTGCATATGAATAATACTGGGAGATCAGTCAAAATTCACCTTATGGTGGCCATAGACGCTAATTCGTCATACAATCGGATTGACATATTGCATGTATAATACTGGGAGATCAGTCAAAATTCACCTTATGGTGGCCATAGACGCTACATTCGTCATACACGGATTGACATATTGTGATAATACTGGGATCAGTCAAAATTCACCTTATGGGGCCATAGACGCTACATTCGGTCATACAATCTGCGATTGACATATTGCATGTATAATACTGGGAGATCAGTCAAAATCGCCTCTATGGTGGCCATAGACGCTACATTCGTCATACATCGGATTGACATATTACACGTTAATACTGGGAGATCAGTCAAAATTCGCCTGTATGGTGGCCACTAGACGCTACATTCGGTCATACAATCGGATGACATATTCATATGTATATACTGGGAGAGTCAGTCAAAATATTCACCTTATGGTGGCCATAGACGCTACATTACGGTCATACAATCGGATTGACATATCATGTATAATACTGGGAGATTCAGTCAAAATCCACCTTATGGTGGCCATAGATGCTACATTCGCGTCTACAATCGGATTGAATATGACATGTTATATACTGGAGGCAGTCAAAATTCCCTTATGGTGGCCATAGAGCTACATATCGGTCTACAATGATATGACATATTACATGTAATATACTGGGAGATCAGTCAAAATCCCTTATGTGGGCCATAGCGCTACATTCGGTCATACAATCGGATTGACATATTGCATGTATAATACTGGGAGATCAGTCAAAATTCCACCTTATGGTGGCATAGATGCTACATTGCGTCACGTACAATCGGATTGACACATATTACATGAGTAATACTGGGAGATCAGTCAAAATTCACACCTTATGGTGGCCATAGATGCTACATTCGGTCATACAATCGGATTGACAATTACATGTATAAATACTGGGAGATCAGTCAAAATTCACCTTATGGTGGCCATAGAGCTACATTCGGTCGTACAATCGGATTGACATATTGATGTATAATGCGGGAGATCAGTCAAAATTCACTATGGTGGCCATGAGCTACATTGGTCACAATCGGATTGACATATTACTGTATAATACTGGGAGATCAGTCAAAATTCGCCTTATGTGGCATAGACGCTACATTCGGTCATACAATGATGACATATTAATTTGATAACTGGGAGATCAGTCAAATTCACCTTATGGTGGCCATAGACGCTACATTCGGTCAGTACAATTGGGCGGATGACAAATATACATGTAATACTGCTGGGAGATCAGTCAAAATTCACCTATTGGTGGCCATAGACGCTACATCGGTCACATACATGCATGGATGACATAATTACATGATATAATACTGGAGAGCAGTCAAAGATTCTTAGAGTGGGCCAGAAAGAGGTACAAAATTCGCTGCATAACAATCAGGATTGACATATTACATGTATAATACTGGGAGTCACGTCAAAATTCAGACCTTATGGTCAGGCCATGAGATGTATAGAACAATGTAATGATGCTATACAGATACAGATCACAAAATTCACCTTATGGTAGGCCATGACACTTACATGATCGGATGATCGCATGTCGACATACGGATCTGGACGTATTAGCATGGTGATTCAATATACTGGAGAATTCAGTCAAATTACCTTCAATGGTTGGGGCCATAGACGCTACATTCGGTCATACAATCGGATTGAGATAATATGTACTTAAATACTGGGGAGATCGATTCAAAATATCACCGATTATGGTGGCCATAGAGCTACATTCGGTCATACAATCGGATTGACATATTACATGTATAATACTGGGAGATCATCAAATTCACCTTATGGTGGCCATAGACGCTACATTCGGTCCATACAATCGGATTGAGTATGACATAACGTAAATCTGTAGTACATACTGGGCCCAGGAGGGGAGATCAGGTAAATCAATTATGGTCCTCGATAGACAAGAAGACTTCGGTCATACAATCGGATTGACAATACAAGCATATAAATACGGGAGATCAGTCAAAATTCACCTTATGGTGGCCATAGACGCTACATTCGGTCATACAATCGGATTGGACATATTACATGTATATACGGGATGGATCAGTCAAAATTCACCTTATGGTGGCCATAGACGCTACATTCGGTCATTACAATACGGATTGACATATTACATGTATAATACTGGGAGATCGTCAAAATTCACCCTTATGGTGGCCATAGACGCTACATTGGTTCATATCAATCGGATTGACATATTACATGTATAATACTGGGAGATCAGTCAAAATTCACCTTATGGTGGCCATAGACCTACATTCGGTCATACAATCGGATTGACATATTACATGTATAATACGGGAGATCAGTCAAAATTCACCTTATGGTGGCCATAGACGTACATTTGGTCATACAATCGGATTGAATATTACATGTTATAATACTGGGAGATCAGTACAAAATCACCTTATGGTGGCCATAGACGCTACATTGGTTCATACAATCGGATTGCATATTACATGTAATACTGGGAATCAGTCAAAATTCACCTTATGGTGGCCATAGACGCTACTTGGTCATACAATCGGATTGACATATTACATGTTTAATAACTGGGAGATCAGTCAAAATTCACCTTATGGTGGCCATAGACGCTACATTGGTCATAAACGGATTGACATATTACATGATTATAATACTGGGAGATCAGTCAAATTCACCTTATGGTGGCATAGAAGCTACATTTCGTCATACAATCGGATTGACATATTACATGTATAATACGGAGATCAGTCAAAATTCACCTTAGGTGGCCAAGATGCTACATTCGGTCATCAATCGCGATTGACATATTACATGTATAATACTGGAGAATCAGTCAAAATTCACCTTATGGTGGCCAGAGACGCTACATTCGGTCATACAATCGGTATGACATATTACATGTATAATACTGGGAGATCAGTCAAAATTCACCTTATGGTGGCCATAGACGCTACATTGGTATACAATCGGATTGACATATTACATGTAATAATACTGGGAGATCAGTCAAAATTCACCTTATGGTGGCCATAGACGACTACATTCGGTCATACAATCGGATTGACATATTGCATGTATAATACTGGGAGATCAGTCAAATTCACATTGATGTGGTGGACACAGACGTACATGTCGGTCGTACAGGAATTGACATATTGCAATGAATAATTACTGGGAGATCAGTCAAAATTCACCTTATGGTGGCCATAGATGCTACATTCGGTCATACAATCGGATTGACATATTGCATGAATAATACTGGGAGATCGGTTTCTGGGACATGAATGGTGTTACGTGAGAGTTTAACAGATTGGAAGGTGTATGGACTAAATTGATAAGTCTGATATTGATAAGACTAAATTGTATTTAGGGCTAAGGCTCCTCTAGTACAATTCTAAATGCGTTTTGCGTTCCGATTATGCCAGCGAATGCACAGGCCAATGAGAGTGGCCCCTACGCATGCGATCACAATTTTTGGTGCATATTGCATGCGTTTCAATAGCACACGCACCGAATCACGTGCAGAAGTTTCAGTTTTTTTCAGAACCAGGCGCTGTGCTTAAAACCATTAAACCTGGAGACGGAGAGACTATACATAATGACTAAACATTGTTCGTCCAAAAACGAGACTCGAGCATCCAGACCGTAAAATGTTAACACAAGGAGAGGTGATACGATTTGCAAGAAATTGTTGGGCAAACACACGCATTGTACTTGGTAATAGAGCATGACACCAACGAGATGACAGGCTACCTGTCTGATGTCATCCATATTTAATCTTCATTGATAAAATGGACACATTTCTAATTTCACCTGGGTGCAATATTTACATTCCAAGCCTATTGACAAAAGGAAGGTATGCTCTGTGTTTGTAGTGCTCATTTCACCTGCGAGGATTCTCCTGTTTCTATGTCTATGGGGGGTGGGTTGTTGGAATCACAGACAGATCAGTGCTGTTGGAAGAAAGATGCATGGTCTCTGAAACCAGACTTGGCCTTGCTGAACTTTTATAGCTTTGGTTTCCCTTTGTTTTCTTTCTTTTTAGTCCAGTCTATTGCATTGATAAAACTCTAATATCTGTCGTCGGAGGAATCTAGCCAGGACATGAGTACCGGTAAACATCTTCCCTGAAAGTTGCATTTAATTGTCAGGCCTTCCCCATGCATGTGTCCTTGACCTGACCAATGGCAAGATTTTCTCTTTAATAAGCATTTACAGTTGGACTGAACTCTAGATTAGCTTTACAGTTGGACTGGACTCTAGATTAGCTTTACAGTTGGACTGGACTCTAGATTAGCATTACAGTTTGACTGACCTATAGATAAGATTTACATTTTGATAGGACTCTAGATTAACTTTACTGCTGGACTGAACTCTAGATTTGTTTTACAGCTGGACTGAACTCTAGATTACCTTTACAGTTGGACTGAACTCTAGATTAGTTTTACAGTTGGACTGAACTCTAGATTAACTTTACAGTTGGACTGGACTCTAGATTAGCTTTACAGTTGGACTGGAATGTGTCCTTGACCTGACCAATGGCAAGATTTTCTCTTTAATAAGCAAATCTTTCCATTGGGCAGGTTCTGGACTGTGTGAGGAAGAGGACAGGACCATCTAATGCAATTTTCAGTTGAGATTACAAACTATCAAAGGTTAACCCAGGGGTTAGCAGTTTAGTTCCACACTCTGGGCAATTTTAATGGGAGTCGGGCATTAAAGGGCCATAAAAATGTCCACCCCCAAAACTATAATCCCCCCAACTACTGGTCCCACCATGTAGTGTAGTTTAATCCTTACCTCACATCCCAGCTCCATAGGGTTCTCCTGTAGTCCCCCCCCAAAGTCCAAAAAAATGACCATCCAGGAGGCTAGCAGGTCCATATAGGACAATGCATGCTACCTGGCCTCCCTGGAGATTCCTGCCATGCGTTCTGCAGCCCTTTCCCCATCCCATCCCCCCCCTACCGTTCTGCTAGCCACTCCCACCTGCGTTATCCCTTTAACAACAGCCTTCCCCCATGTCCCCAGGCCCAAACCGCATACTTTTTATTTTTAGAAAGTCCCCAAGGATTACTGACCTCGTCCGCTTTCATACGAGGAGGAACAAGAGTGGAGCTGCCCC
>JAACNH010001814.1:0-56000 GCA_019447015.1 Hymenochirus boettgeri
GCTAATTGGGGTGCCACAGGATTCTGTGTTGGGGCCACTTCAATTTAATCTATTTATTAATGATTTGGAAGTGGGTATTGTCAGCAAGGTTTCTGTGTTTGCTGACGACACAAAACTTCAGAGGATGTGCAATCGTTGCAGGGGGATCTAGATAGATTATCACATTGGGCTGCTAAGTGGCAGATGAAATTCAATGTTGATAAATGTAAGGTGATGCATTTTGGACTTAAAAATACTTGTGCTACTTATACTATAAATGGCTCTGTGTTAAGTGAATCCCTGTTGGAAAGGGATCTTGGAGTTTTGGTGGATAACAAACTTAAAGGTAGCAAGCAGTGCCAGGCGGCAACAGCCAGAGCCAGCATGGTATTGTCTTGTATAAAGAGAGGTATGGATTCAAGGGAGGAAAATGTAATTCTCCCTCTTTACAAAGCATTGGTAAGGCCTCATTTGGAATATGCAGTGCAATTTTGGAATCCTGTGTACAAAAAGGACATCTTTGAAATGGAAAGGGTTCAGAGAAGGGCAACTAAATTAATAAGGGGATTGGGGGAGCTTGAATATGAAGAGAGAATGGAAAAGTTACAATTAAGTACGCTGGAGAAAAGGCGCTTGCGTGGGGATATGATTACTGTGTATAAATACATTAACGGGCCATACAATAAACTATCTGGGGCATTGTTCACCAATAGAACATGTCAAATGACACGAGGACATCCCTTAAGACTTGAAGAAAAAAGGTTTAGGCTTCAAGCTCAGAAAGGGTTTTTCATTGTGAGAACGGTAAAGCTATGGAACTGTCTTCCAGTGGACGTTGTAATGGCAGGTTCATTGGTCAGTTTCAAAAAAAAGCTGGATGAGTTTCTGCAAACAAGGAATGTTGCAAGTTACTGGTATTGATACATAAAGTAGAGTTGATCAAGGGAAATTTCCGATTGCCACTTGGAGTCAGGAAGGAATTTTTTCCCCCTTCATAAATTTGGTGGGGGTTTTTTGCCTTCCTCTGGATCAACAGTTAGGCAGGAAATGAGGATATTGCTAGATGGGTTGGACTGGATGGACGTATGTCTTTATTCAACCTCAAATACTATACTATACTATACTAATATAATTATAGCGGTTGGGGCTGGGGGAACATGAACTATAATATACTGAAAGGGTATTACGCTAGGGGGAAGGAGTCCAAGGCGGGTGGGAGAGAGGGTGGGAGAGAGGGTGGGAGAGAAGGGCTGCACGCCAAACATCTCCCCTACCAAACTGGGTGTTCTGGTCTCCAAATGGAGGCGTGGGTTCAAATCCCACTTCTGACACAACGCAGTTTTTTTGTCAGCATTGCATCATCCTCCATTAGGCCACGCGGTCTGGCTGCCAACTCTGTTGTTTCCAGAAAAAAATGTATTATATGATACATTATATTGATACAGAACACACAAATCATTTCTGAATTGCATTCAACCACTTTGACTGTGTGAAGACGTGGTCTAATAAACACATTCTTCATCTGAGTGCTTTCACCCCAATGTATGCCGAGCAGCATCTGTCGGATGGCCAGTGGTCAAGGGGCAAGACTCAAGAGTGCAGTTCTTTCCAAGCTGGGTGTTCTGGTCTCCAAATGGGGCGTGGTTCAAATCCCACTTCTGACACAATGCACTTTTTATCATCATTTGCATCATCCTCCATGCCACTCAGTCAGTGCCTCTCCCTGCAGGCCTTTCATAGACGAAAATGTACAAAGTGCTTACCAGGCTCCATGTATTTCTCCAAAGCAATAGTGTTCTAATTTATTTATTTGCATCTCTTCAGAAGAATCAGTACTTCCAGGAACCCAAAGCTTAGTTACTGAATCAAAACGCACAGATTGTTTTGAAAATATTCTCTCCTGGTTTTAGAGAGGGGCACCAGGCAAAGGAGAATGAGCGCTCCCATTATACTTAAAGGAAAAGTTGGAAATACAAAGAGGTGAAATGCAAGAAGAGCCTGGAAGGGCTCGATTCCTCTTCTCCTTTTCCTTTTCTACTCTCCTTTGTGCATTGTGCTTTCACCGTTCTCTATTCGTCTTCCCTAGTTTTTATGGTAAATTCTCTACCGTTTTGGTGGCCACACCTATAAATTGATTTCACCCATCCTGTTTTTCTTCCTTTTCTTTCTTTTTTCTCTGTTGGACCAGGAACTTTTTAGAGCCCAGTGACGACCCTGTTACTGTGACTGTTAGGCCATGGAGGTCACTTTTACCAGTTGGGCTAATTTTACACTACTGCAGCTAACATGCTATCAACATGCATGAAATTGCTATTTTGGTCATTAAGACAAGAAGAGAGCGTACGCATTTTTCATTTGCGTTTTGCCATAGTGCCTTTTATCTGCAAATTTCAAGACTGGCGCATGACTCACAGGCGATGGGATGGTAAACATTAACATGTAAAAGAGACCAATATGGATGCTCGGACGACCACGAAGGGACTCGAACCCTCAATCTTCTGATCCGAAGTCAGACACTTATCCATTAGGCCACCGGTCTGGCTGCCAACCTGTTGTTTCCGAAAAAAAATGTATTATATTATACATTATATTGATACAGAACACACAATCATTTCTGATTGCATTCAACTCACTTTGACTGTGTGAAGACGTGGTCTACAAAACACATTCTTCATCTGAGTGCTTTCACACCCAATGTAGCCGAGCGTATCTGTCAGGATGGCGAGTGGTCTAAGGCGCAGACTCAAGAGTGTGCAGCTCTTTCCCAAGCTGGGTGTTCTGGTCTCCAAAGGAGGCGTTGGGTTCAAATCCCACTTTGACACAACCAGTTTTTTTGTTAGCATTGCATCATCCTCCATGCACTCAGTCAGTGCCTCTCCCTGAAGGCTTTTCATAGACGAAAATGTACAAAGTGCTTACAGGCTCCATGTATTTCTCCAAAGCAATAGTGTTCTATTTCATTTATTTGCATCTCTTAGAAGAATCAGTACTTCCAGAACCCAAAGGCTTAGTTACTGACTCAAAACGCACAGATTGTTTTGAAAATATTTCTCTCGGCACCAGGCAAAGGAGAGAGCCCGCTCCCATTATACTTAAGGAAAAGCTTGGGAAATACAAAGAGGTTGAGATGCAAGAAGGCCTATCAACATCATGAAATTGCTTTTGGTCATTAAGACAAGATAGAGAGCCGTACGCATTTTTTCATTTGCGTTTTGCCATAGTGCTTTTCATCTGCAATTTCCAAGACTGGCGCATGACATCAGGCGATGGGATGGTGTAACATTAACTTGTAAAAGAGACCATATGGATGCTCGGACAACCACGAAGGGACTCGAACCCTCAATCTTCTGATCCGAAGTCAGACGCCTTATCCATTAGGCCACGCGGTCTGGCTGCCAACTCTTTGTTTCCAGAAAAAAAATTTATATATATACATTATATTGATACAGAACACACAAATCATTTCTGAATTGCATTCAACTCACTTTGATGTGTGAAGACGTGGTCTACAAAACACATTCTTCATCTGAGTGCTTCACCCCAATGTATGCCGAGCAGCATCTGTCAGGATGGCCGAGTGGTCTAAGGCGCCAGACTCAAGAGTGCCGCTCTTCCCAAGCTGGGTGTTTTGGTCTCCAAATGGAGGCGTGGGTTCAAATCCCACTTCTGACACAACCAGTTTTTTTGTTAGATTGATCATCCTCCATGCACTCAGTCAGTGCCTCTCCCTGCAGGCCTTTTATAGACGAAAATGTACAAAGTGCTTACTAGGCTCCATGTATCTCCAAAGAATAGTGTTCTAATTTCATTTATTTGCATCTCTTCAGAAGAATCAGTACTTCCAGATAACCCAAAGGCTTGTTACTGACTCAAAACGCACAGATTGTTTTGAAAATATTCTCTCCTGGCTTTTTAGAGAGCGGCACCAGGCAAAGGAGAATGAGCCGCTCCCATTATACTTAAAGGAAAAGCTTGGAAATACAAAGAGGTGAGATGCAAGTAGAGCCTGGAAGGGCTCGATTCCTCTTCTCCTTTTCCTTTTCTACTCTCCTTTGTGCATTTTGCTTTCACCTTTCTCTATTGTCTTCCCTAGTTTTTATGGTAAATTCTCTACCGTTTTGGTGGCCACACCTATAAATTATTTCACCCATCCCGTTTTTTTCTTTCCTTTTCTTTTCTTTTTCTCTGTTGGACCCAGGAACTTTTTAGAGCCCAGTGACGACCCTGTTACTGTGAAGTTAGGCATGGAGGTCACTTTTACCAGTTGGGCTAATTTTACACTGTACTGGAGCTAACATGCTATCAACATGCATGAAATTGCTATTTGGTCATTAGACAAAGATAGAGAGCCGTACGCATTTTCATTTGCGTTTTGCCATAGTGCCTTTTATCTGCAAATTTCAGCTGGCGCATGACTCACAGGCGATGGGATGGTAAACATAACTTGTAAAAGAGACCAATAGGAGCTCGGAACCACGAAGGGACTCCGAACCCTCAATCTTCTGATCCGAAGTCAGACGCTATCCATTAGGCCACGCGGTCTGGCTGCCAACTCTTGTTTCCAGAAAAAAATGATTATATGATACATTATATTGATACAGAACACACAATCATTTCTGAATTGCATTCAACTCACTTTGACTGTGTGAAGACGTGGTCTACAAAACACATTCTTCATCTGAGTGCTTTCACCCCAATGTATGCCGAGCAGTATCTGTCAGGATGGCGAGTGGTCTAAGGCGCCAGACTCAAGAGTGCAGCTCTTTCCCAAGCTGGGTGTTCTGGTCTCCAAATGGAGGCGTGGGTTCAAATCCCACTTCTGACACAACGCAGTTTTTTTGTTAGCATTGCATCATCCTCCATGCACTCAGTCAGTGCCTCTCCCTGAAGGCTTTTCATAGACGAAAATGTACAAAGTGCTTACTAGGCTCCATGTATTCTCCAAAGCAATAGTGTTCTAATTTCATTTATTTGCATCTCTTCAGAAGAATCAGTACTTCCAGATAACCCAAAGGCTTAGTTACTGACTCAAAACGCACAGATTGTTTTGAAAATATTCTCTCGGCACCAGGCAAAGGAGAATGAGCCCGCTCCCATTATACTTAAAGGAAAAGCTTGGAAATACAAAGAGGTGAGATGCAGAAGAGCCTATCAACATACATGAAATTGCTATTTTGGTCATTAAGACAAGATAGAGAGCCGTACGCATTTTTTCATTTGCGTTTTGCCATAGTGCTTTTCATCTGCAAATTTCCAAGACTGGCGCATGACTCACAGGCGATGGGGATGGTAAACATAACTTGTAAAAGAGACCAATATGGATGCTGGACAACCACGAAGGGACTCGAACCCTCAATATTCTGATCCGAAGTCAGACGCCTTATCCATTAGGCCCCGCGGTTAAATTGATTTCACCCATCCCGTTTTTTTCTTTCCTTTTCTTTCTTTGTTCTCTGTTGGACCCAGGAACTTTTTAGAGCCCAGTGACGACCCTGTTACTGGGACTGTTAGGCCATGGAGGTCACTTTTACCAGTTGGGCTAATTTTACACTATACTGCAGCTAACATGCTATCAACATGCATGAAATTGCTATTTTTGTCATTAAGACAAGATAGAGAGCCATACGCATTTTTTCATTTGCGTTTTGCCATAGTGCCTTTTATCTGCAAATTTCCAAAACTGGCGCATGACTCACAGGCGATGGGATGGTAAACATTAACTTGTAAAAGAGACCAATATGGATGCTCGGACGACCACGAAGGGACTTGAACCCTCAATCTTCTGATCCGAAGTCAGACGCCTTATCCATTAGGCCACACGGTCTGGCTGCCAACTCTGTTGTTTCCAGAAAAAAATGTATTATATGATACATTATATTGATACAGAACACACAAATCATTTCTTAATTGAATTCAAACTCACTTGACTGGTGTGAAGACGTGGTCTACAAAACACATTCTTATCTGAGTGCTTTCACCCCAATGTATGCCGAGCAGATCTGTCAGGATGGCCGAGTGGTCTAAGGCGCCAGACTCAAGAGTGCAGCTCTTTCCAAGCGGGTGTTCTGGTCTCAAATGGAGGCGTGGGTTCAAATCCCACTTCTGACACAAGCAGTTTTTTTGTTAGCATTGCATCATCCTCCATGCACTCAGTCAGTGCCTCTCCCTGAGGCCTTTCATAGACGAAAATGTACAAAGTGCTTACTGGCTCCATGATTTCTCCCAAAGCAATAGTGTTCTAATTTCATTTATTTGCATCTCTTCAGAAGAATCAGTACTTCCAGATAACCCAAAGGTTAGTTACGACTCAAAACGCACAGATTGTTTTGAAATATTCTCTCGGCACCAGGCAAAGGAGAATGAGCCCGCTCCCATTATACTTAAAGGAAAAGCTTGGAAAGATGCGCGGACGACCACGAAGGGACTCGAACCCTCAATCTTCTGATCCGAAGTCAGACGCTCATCCATTTGCCAGCGGTCTGGCTGCCAACTCTGTTGTTTCCAGAAAAAATGTAATATGATACATTATATTGATACAGAACACACCAATCATTTCTGAATTGCATTCAACTCACTTTGACGTTGTGAAGACGTGGTCTACAAAACACATTCTTCATCTGAGTGCTTTCACCCCAATGTATGCCGAGCAGCATCTGTCAGGTGGCCGAGTGGTCTAAGGCGCCAGACTCAAGAGGTGCAGCTCTTTCCCAAGCTGGGTGTTCTGGTCTCCAAATGGAGGCGTGGGTTAAATCCCATTCTGACACAAACGCAGTTTTTTTTTAGCATTGATCATCCTCCATGACTCAGTCAGTGTCTTCCCGCAGGCCTTTCATAGACGAAAATTACAAGTGCTACTAGGCTCCATGTATTTCTCCAAAGCAATAGTGTTCTAATTTCATTTATTTGCATCTCTTCAGAAAATCAGTACTTAGATAACCCAAAGGCTTAGTTACTGACTCAAAACGCACAGATGTTTTGAAAATATTCTCTCTGCGGCACCAGGCAAAGGAGAATGAGCCCGCTCCCATTATACTTAAAGGAAAAGCTTGGCAATACAAAGAGGTGAGATGCAAGAAGAGCCTGGAAGGGCTCGATTCCTCTTCTCCTTTTCCTTTTCTACTCTCCTTTGTGCATTTGCTTTCACACTTCTCTATTCGTCTTCCCTAGTTTTTATGGTAATTCTCTACCGTTTTGGTGGCCCACCTATAAATTGATTTCACCCATCCCGTTTTTTTCTTTCCTTTTCTTTCTTTTTTTTTCTGTTGGACCCAGGAACTTTTAGAGCCAGTGACGACCTGTTACTGTGACTGTTAGGCATGGAGTCATTTACCAGTTGGGCTAATTTTACACTGTACTGCAGCTAACATGCTATCAACATGCATGAAATTGCTATTTTGGTCATTAAGACAAGATAGAGAGCCGTACGCATTTTTTCATTTGCGTTTTGCCATAGTGCCTTTTATCTGCAAATTTCCAAGACTGGCGCATGACTCACAGGCGATGGGATGGTAAACATTAACTTGTAAAAGAGACCAATATGGATGCTCGGACGACCACGAGGGACTCGAACCCTCAATCTTCTGATCCGAAGTCAGACGCCTTATCCATTAGGCCACGCGGTCTGGCTGCCAACTCTGCTGTTTCCAAAAAAAATGTATTATATGATACATTATATTGATACAGAACACACAAATCATTTCTGAATTGCATTCAACTCACTTTGACTGTGTGAAGACGTGGTCTACAAAACACATTCTTCATCTGAGTGCTTTCACCCCAATGTATGCCAGCAGCATCTGTCAGGATGGCCGAGTGGTCTAAGGGCCAGACTCAAGGTGCAGCTCTTTCCCAAGCTGGGTGTTCTGGTCTCAAATGGAGTGTGGAAATCCCACTTCTGACACAAGCATTTTTTTGTTAGCATTGCACATCCTCCATGCACTCAGTCAGTGCCTCTCCCTGCAGGCCTTTCATAGACGAAAATGACAAAGTGCTTACAGGCTCCATGTATTTCTCAAAGCAATAGTGTTCTAATTTCATTTATTTGCATCTCTTCAGAAGAATCATACTTCCAGTAACCCAAAGGCTTATTACTGACTCAAAACGCACAGATTGTTTTGAAAATATTCTCTCCTGGTTTTTAGAGAGCGGACCAGGCAAAGGAGAATGAGCCCGCTCCCATTACTTAAAGGAAAAGCTTGGAAATACAAAGAGGTGAGATGCAAGAAGAGCCTGGAAGGGCTCGATTCCTCTTTCCTTTTCCTTTCTACTCTCCTTTGTGCATTTTGCTTTCACCTTCTCTATTCGTCTTCCCTAGTTTTTTGGTAATTCTCTACCGTTTTGGTGGCCACACCTATAAATTGATTTCACCCATCCCGTTTTTTTCTTTCCTTTTCTTTCTTTTTTCTCTGTTGGACCCAGGAACTTTTTAGAGCCCAGTGACGACCCTGTTACTGTGACTGTTAGGCCATGGAGGTCACTTTTACCAGTTGGGCTAATTTTACACTGTACTGCAGCTAACATGCTATCAACATCATGAAATTGCTATTTTGGTCATTAAGACAAGATAGAGAGCCGTAGCATTTTTTCATTTGCGTTTTGCCATAGTGCCTTTTATCTGCAAATTTCCAAGACTGGCGCATGACTCACAGGCGATGGGATGGTAAACATTAACTTGTAAAAGAGACCAATATGGATGCTGGACGACCACGAAGGGACTCGAACCCTATCTTCTGATCCGAGTCAGACGCCTTATCCATTGGCCACGCAGTCTGGCTGCCAACTCTGTTGTTTCCAGAAAAAAATGTATTATATGATACATTATATTGATACAGAACACACAAATCATTTCTGAATTGCATTCAACTCACTTTGACTGTGTGAAGACGTGGTCTACAAAACACATTCTTCATCTGAGTGCTTTCACCCCAATGTATGCCGAGCAGCATCTGTCAGGATGGCCGAGTGGTCTAAGGCGCCAGACTCAAGAGTGCAGCTCTTTCCCAAGCTGGGTGTTCTGGTCTCCAAATGGAGGCGTGGGTTCAAATCCCACTTCTGACACAATGCATTTTTTTTATAGCATTGCATCATCCTCCATGACTCAGTCAGTGCCTCTCCCTGCAGGCCTTTCATAGACGAAAATGTACAAAGTGCTTACCAGGCTCCATGTATTTCTCCAAAGCAATAGTGTTCTAATTTCATTTATTTGCATCTCTTCAGAAGAATCAGTACTTCCAGATAACCCAAAGGCTTAGTTACTGACTCAAAACGCACAGATTGTTTTGAAAATATTCTCTCCTGGTTTTTTACAGAGCGGCACCAGGCAAAGGAGAATGAGCCCGCTCCCATTATACTTAAAGGAAAAGCTTGAAATACAAAGAGGTGGATGCAAGAAGAGCCTGGAAGGGCTCGATTCCTCTCTCCTTTTCCTTTTCTACTCTCCTTTGTGCATTTGCTTTCACCTTCTCTATTCTCTTCCCTAGTTTTTATGGTAAATTTCTACCGTTTTGGTGGCCACACCTATAAATTGATTTCACCCATCCCGTTTTTTTCTTCTTTCTTTCTTTTTTCTCTGTTGGACCCAGAACTTTTTAGAGCCCGTGACGACCTGTTACTGTGACTGTTAGGCCATGGAGGTCACTTTTACCGTTGGGCTAATTTTACACTGTACTGCAGCTAACATGCTATCAACATGCATGAAATTGCTATTTTGGTCATTAAGACAAGATAGAGAGCCGTACGCATTTTTTCATTTGCGTTTTGCCATAGTGCTTTTCATCTGCAAATTTCCAAGACTGGCGCATGACTCACAGGCGATGGGATGGTAAACATTAACTTGTAAAAGAGACCATATGGATGCTCGGACGACCACGAAGGGACTCGAACCTCAATCTTCTGATCCAAGTCAGACGCTTATCATTAGGCCACGCGGTCTGGCTGCCAACTCTGTTGTTTCCAGAAAAAAATGTATTATATGATAAATTATATTGATACAGAACACACAAATCATTTCTGAATTGCATTCAACTCACTTTGACTGTGTGAAGACGTGGTCTACAAAACACATTCTTCATCTGAGTGCTTTCACCCCAATGTATGCCAGCACTCTGTCAGGATGGCCGAGTGGTCTAAGGCGCCAGACTCAAGAGTGCAGTCTCTTTCCAAGCTGGGTGTTCTGGTCTCCAAATGGAGCGTGGGTTCAAATCCCACTTCTGACACAAGCATTTTTTTTTAGCATTGCATCATCCTCCATGCACTCAGTCAGTGCCTCTCCCTGCAGGCCTTTCATAGACGAAAATGTACAAAGTGCTACAGGCTCCATGTATTTCTCCAAAGAATAGTGTTCTAATTCATTTATTTGCATCTCTTCAGAAGAATCAGTACTTCCAGTAACCCAAAGGCTTAGTTACTGACTCAAAACGCACAGATTGTTTTGAAAATCTCTCTGCGGCACCAGGCAAAGGAGAATGAGCCCGCTCCATTATACTTAAAGGAAAGCTTGGAAATACAAGAGGTGAGATGCAAGAAGAGCCTGGAAGGGCTCGATTCCTCTCTCCTTTTCCTTTTCTACTCTCCTTGTGCATTTTGCTTTCACCTTTCTCTATTCGTCTTCCCTAGTTTTTATGGTAAATTCTCTACCGTTTTGGTGGCCACACCTATAAATTGATTTCACCCATCCCATTTTTTTCTTTCCTTTTCTTTCTTTTTTCTCTGTTGGACCAGAACTTTTTAGAGCCCAGTGACGACCCTGTTACTGTGACTGTTAGGCCATGGAGTCACTTTACCAGTTGGGCTAATTTTACACTGTACTGCAGCTAACATGCTATCAACATGCATGAAATTGCTATTTTGGTCATTAAGACAAGATAGAGAGCCGTACGCATTTTTTCATTTGCGTTTTGCCATAGTGCCTTTTATCTGCAAATTTCCAAGACTGGCGCATGACTCACAGGCGATGGGATGGTAAACATTAACTTGTAAAAGAGACCAATATGGATGCTCGGACGACCACGAAGGGACTCGAACCCTCAATCTTCTGATCCGAAGTCAGACGCCTTATCCATTAGGCACGCGGTCTGGCTGCCAACTCTGTTGTTTCCAGAAAAAAATGTATTATGATACATTATATTGATACAGAACACACAAATCATTTCTGAATTGCATTCAACTCACTTTGACTGTGTGAAGACGTGGTCTACAAAACACATTCTTCATCTGAGTGCTTTCACCCCAATGTATGCCGAGCAGCATCGTCAGGATGCCGAGTGGTCTAAGGCGCCAGACTCAAGAGTGCAGCTCTTTCCCAAGCTGGTGTTTCTGGTCTCCAAATGGAGGCGTGGGTTCAAATCCCACTTCTGAACACGCATTTTTTTGTTAGACATGCATCATCCTCCATGCACTCAGTCAGTGCCTCTCCCTGAGGCCTTTCATAGACGAAAATGTACAAAGTGCTTACTAGGCTCCATGTATTTCCCAAAGCAATAGTGTTCTAATTTCATTTATTTGCATCTCTTCAGAAGAATCAGTACTTCCGATAACCCAAAGGCTTAGTTACTGACTCAAAACGCACAGATTGTTTTGAAAATATCTCTCCTGGTTTTTAGAGAGCGGCACCAGGCAAAGGAGAATGAGCCCGCTCCCATTATACTTAAAGGAAAAGCTTGGAAATACAAAGAGGTGAGATGCAAGAAGAGCCTGGAAGGGCTCGATTCCTCTTCTCCTTTTCCTTTTCTACTCTCCTTTGTGCATTTTGCTTTCACACTTTCTCTATTCTCTTCCCTAGTTTTTATGGTAAATTCTCTACGTTTTGGTGGCCACACCTATAAATTGATTTCACCCATCCCGTTTTTTTCTTTCCTTTTCTTCTTTTTTCTCTGTGGACCCAGGAACTTTTTAGAGCCCAGTGACGACCTGTTACTGTGACTGTTAGGCCATGGAGTCACTTTTACCAGTTGGGCTAATTTTACAACTGTACTGCAGCTAACATGCTACCAACATGCATGAAATTGCTATTTTGGTCATTAAGACAAGATAGAGAGCCGTACGCATCTTTTCATTTGCGTTTTGCCATAGTGCCTTTTATCTGCAAATTTCCAAGACTGGCGCATGACTCACAGGCGATGGGATGGTAAACATTAACTTGTAAAAGAGACCAATATGGATGCTCGGACGACCACGAAGGGACTCGAACCCTCAATCTTCTGATCCGAAGTCAGACGCCTTATCCATTAGGCCACGCGGTCTGGCTGCCAACTCTGTGTTTCCAAAAAAATGTATTATATGATACATTATAGATACAGAACACACAAATCATTTCTGAATTGCATTCAACTCATTGACTGTGTGAAGACGTGGTCTCAAAAACACATTCTTCATCTGAGTGCTTTCACCCCAATGTATGCCGAGCAGCATCTGTCAGGATGGCCGAGTGGTCTAAGGCGCCAGACTCAAGAGTGCAGCTCTTTCCCAAGCTGGGTGTTCTGGTCTCCAAATGGAGGCGTGGGTTAAATCCCACTCTGACACAAGCATTTTTTTTAGCATTGCATCATCCTCCATGCACTCAGTCAGTGCCTCTCCCTGAGGCCTTTCATAGACGAAAATGTACAAAGTGCTTACTAGGCTCCATGTATTTCTCCAAAGCAATAGTGTTCTAATTTCATTTATTTGCATCTCTTCAGAAGAATCAGTACTTCCAGATAACCCAAAGGCTTAGTTACTGACTCAAAACGCACAGATTGTTTTGAAAATATTCTTCTGGTTTTTTAGAGAGCGGCACCAGGCAAAGGAGAATGAGCCCGCTCCATTATACTTAAAGGAAAAGCTTGGAAATACAAAGAGGTGAGATGCAAGAAGAGCCTGGAAGGGCTCGATTCCTCTTCTCCTTTTCCTTTCTTACTCTCCTTTGTGCATTTTGCTTTCACCTTTCTCTATTCTCTTCCCTAGTTTTTATGGTAAATTCTCTACCGTTTTGGTGGCCACACCATAAATTGATTTCACCCATCCGTTTTTTTCTTTCCTTTTCTTTCTTTTTTCTCTGTTGGACCCAGGAACTTTTTAGAGCCCAGTGACGACCCTGTTACTGTGACTGTTAGGCCATGGAGTCACTTTTACCAGTTGGGCTAATTTTCACTGTACTGCAGCTAACATGCTATCAACATGCATGAAATTGCTATTTTGGTCATTAAGACAAGATAGAGAGCCGTACGCATTTTTTCATTTGCGTTTTGCCATAGTGCCTTTTATCTGCAAATTTCCAAGACTGGCGCATGAACAGGCGATGGGATGGTAAACATTAACTTGTAAAGAGACCAATATGGATGCTCGGACAACCACGAAGGGACTCGAACCCTCAATCTTCTGATCCGAAGTCAGACGCCTTATCCATTAGGCCACGGGTCTGGCTGCCAACTCTGTGTTTCCAAAAAAATGTATTATATGATACATTATATTGATACAGAACACACAAATCATTTCTGAATTGCATTCAACTCACTTTGACTGTGTAAGACGTGGTCTACAAAACACATTCTTCATCTGAGTGCTTTCACCCCAATGTATGCCGAGCAGCATCTGTCAGGATGGCCGAGTGGTCTAAGGCGCCAGACTCAAGAGTGCAGCTCTTTCCCAAGCTGGGTGTTCTGGTCTCCAAATGGAGGCGTGGGTTCAAATCCCACTTCTGCACACGCAGTTTTTTTTTAGCATTGCATCATCCTCCATGCACTCAGTCAGTGCCTCTCCCTGAGGCCTTTCATAGACGAAAATGTACAAAGTGCTTACCAGGCTCCATGATTTCTCCAAAGCAATAGTGTTCTAATTTCATTATTTGCATCTCTTCAGAAGAATCAGTACTTCCAGTAACCCAAAGGCTTAGTTACTGACTCAAAACGCACAGATTGTTTTGAAAATATTCTCTCCTGGTTTTTAGAGAGCGGCACCAGGCAAAGGAGAATGAGCCCGCTCCCATATACTTAAAGGAAAAGCTTGGAAATACAAAGAGGTGAGATGCAAGAAGAGCCTGGAAGGGCTCGATTCCTCTTCTCCTTTTCCTTTTCTACTCTCCTTTGTGCATTTTGCTTTCACCTTTCCTATCTTCTCCCTAGTTTTATGGTAAATTCTCTACCGTTTTGGTGGCCACACCTATAAATTGATTTCACCCATCCCGTTTTTTTCTTTCCTTTTCTTTCTTTTTTTCTCTGTTGGACCCAGGAACTTTTTAGGCCCAGTGACGACCCTGTTACTGTGACTGTTAGGCCATGGAGTCACTTTTACCAGTTGGGCTAATTTTACACTGTACTGCAGCTAACATGCTATCAACAGCATGAAATTGCTATTTTGGTCATTAAGACAAGATGAGAGCCGTACGCATTTTTTCATTTGCGTTTTGCCATAGTGCTTTTATCTGCAAATTTCCAAGACTGGCGCATGACTCACAGGCGATGGGATGGTAAACATAACTTGTAAAAGAGACCAATATGGATGCTCGGAGACCACGAAGGGACTCGAACCCTCAATCTTCTGATCCGAAGTCAGACGCCTTATCCATTAGGCCACGGTCTGGCTGCCAACTCTGTTGTTTCCAGAAAAAAATGTATTATATGTACATTTATTGATACAGAACACACAAATCATTTCTGATTGCATTCAACTCACTTTGACTGTGGAAGACGTGGTCTACAAAACACATTCTTCATCTGAGTGCTTTCACCCCAATGTATGCGAGCAGCATCTGTCAGGATGGCCGAGTGGTTCTAGGCGCCAGACTCAAGAGTGCAGCTCTTTCCAAGCTGGGTGTTTTGGTCTCCAAATGGAGGCGTGGGTTCAAATCCCACTTCTGACACAAGCAGTTTTTTTTTAGCATTGCATCATCCTCCATGACTCAGTCAGTGCCTCTCCCTGAGGCCTTTCATAGACGAAAATGTACAAAGTGCTTACAGGCTCCATGTATTTCTCCAAAGCAATAGTGTTCTAATTTCATTTATTTGCATCTCTTCAGAAGAATCAGTACTTCCAGATAACCCAAAGGCTTAGTTACTGACTCAAAACGCACAGATTGTTTTGAAAATATTCTCTCCTGGTTTTTTAGAGAGCGGCACCAGGCAAAGGAGAATGAGCCCGCTCCCATTATACTTAAAGGAAAAGCTTGGAATACAAAGAGGTGAGATGCAAGAAGAGCCTGGAAGGGCTCGATTCCTCTTCTCCTTTTCCTTTTCTACTCTCCTTGTGCATTTTGCTTTCACCTTCTCTATCGTCTTCCCTAGTTTTATGGTAAATTCTCTACCGTTTTGGTGGCCACACCTATAAATTGATTTCACCCATCCCGTTTTTTTCTTTCCTTTTCTTTTTTTTTCTCTGTTGGACCCAGGAACTTTTTAGAGCCCAGTGACGACCCTGTACTGTGACTGTTAGGCCATGGAGGTCACTTTTACCAGTTGGGCTAATTTTACACTGTACTGCAGCTAACATGCTATCAACATGCATGAAATTGCTATTTTGGTCATTAGAACAAGATAGAGAGCCGTACGCATTTTTTCATTTGCGTTTTGCCATAGTGCCTTTTATCTGCAAATTTCCAAGACTGGCGCATGACTCACAGGCGATGGGATGGTAAACATTAACTTGTAAAAGAGACCAATATGGATGCTCGGACGACCACGAAGGGACTCGAACCCTCAATCTTCTGATCCGAAGTCAGACGCCTTATCCATTAGGCCACGCGGTCTGGCTGCCAACTCTGTTTTTTCCAGAAAAAAATGTATTATATGATACATTATATTGATACAGAACACACAATATTTCTGAATTGCATTCAACTCACTTGACTGTGTGAAGACGTGGTCTACAAAACACATTCTTCATCTGAGTGCTTTCACCACATGTATCCGAGCAGCATCTGTCAGATGGCCGAGTGGTCTAAGGCGCCAGACTCAAGAGTGCAGCTCTTTCCCAAGCTGGGTGTTCTGGTCTCCAAATGGAGGCGTGGGTTCAAATCCCACTTCTGACACGCAGTTTTTTTGTTAGCATTGCATCATCCTCCATGCCATCAGTCAGTGCCTCTCCCTGCAGGCTTTCATAGACGAAAATGTACAAAGTGCTTACTAGGCTCCATGTATTTCTCCAAAGCAAGTGTTCTAATTTCATTATTTGCATCTCTTCAGAAGAATCAGTACTTCCAGTAACCCAAAGGCTGTTACTGACTCAAAACGCACAGATGTTTGAAATATTCTCTCCTGGTTTTTAGAGAGCGGCACCAGGCAAAGGAGAATGAGCCCGCTCCCATTTACTTAAAGGAAAAGCTTGGAAATACAAAGAGGTGAGATGCAAGAAGAGCCTGGAAGGGCTCGATTCCTCTTCTCCTTTTCCTTTTCTACTCTCCTTTGTGCATTTTGCTTTCACCTTTCTCTATTCGTCTTCACTAGTTTTTATGGTAAATTCTCTACTATTTTGGTGGCCACACCTATAAATTGATTTCACCCATCCCGTTTTTTTCTTTCCTTTTTCTCTGTTGGAGCCAGGAACTTTTTAGAGCCCAGTGACGACCCTGTTACTGTGACTGTTAGGCCATGGAGTTCACTTTTACCAGTTGGGCTAATTTTACACTGTACTGCAGCTAACTGCTACAACATGCATGAAATTGCTATTTTGGTCATTAAGACAAGATAGAGAGCCGTACGCATTTTTTCATTTGCGTTTTGCCATAGTGCCTTTTATCTGCAAATTTCCAAGACTGGCGCATGACTCAGGCGATGGGATGGTAAACATTAACTTGTAAAAGAGACCAATATGGATGCTCGGACGACCAGAAGGGACTCGAACCCTCAATCTTCTGATCCGAAGTCAGACGCCTTATCCATTAGGCCACGCGGTCTGGCTGCAACTCTGTTGTTTCCAAAAAAATGTATTATATGATACATTATATTGATACAGAACACACAAATCTTTCTGAATTGCATTCAACTCACTTTGACTGTGTGAGAAGTGGTCTACAAAACACATTCTTCATCTGAGTGCTTTCACCCCAATGTATCCAGCAGCAGCATCTGTCAGGATGGCCGAGTGGTCTAAGGCGCCAGAACTCAAGAGTGCAGCTCTTTTCCAAGCTGGTGTTCTGGTCTCCAAATGGAGGCGTGGGTTCAAATCCCACTTCTGACACAACGCATTTTTTTTTAGCCTTGCATCATCCTCCATGCACTCAGTCAGTGCCTCTCCTGCGGCCTTTCATAGACGAAAATGTACAAAGTGCTTACTAGGCTCCAGTATTTCTCCAAAGCAATAGTGTTCTAATTTCATTTATTTGCATCTCTTCAGAAGAATCAGTACTTCCAGATAACCCAAAGGCTTAGTTACTGACTCAAAACGCACAGATTGTTTTGAAATATTCTCCTGGTTTTTTAGAGGCGGCACCAGGCAAAGGAGAATGACCGCTCCCATATACTTAAAGGAAAAGCTTGGAATACAAAGAGGTGGATGAAAGAGAGCCTGGAAGGGCTCGACTCTTCTCCTTTCCTTTTCTACTCTCCTTTGTGCATTTTGCTTTCACCTTTCTCTATCGTCTTCCCTAGTTTTTATGGTAAATTCTCTACCGTTTGGTGGCCACACCTATAAATTGATTCACCCATCCCGTTTTTTTCTTTCCTTTTCTTTCTTTTTCTCTGTGGACCCAGGAACTTTTTAGAGCCCAGTGACGACCCTGTTACTGTGACTGTTAGGCCATGGAGGTCACTTTTACCAGTTGGGCTTTTTACACTGTACTGCAGCTAACATGCTACAACATGCATGAAATTGCTATTTTGGTCATTAAGACAAGATAGAGGCCGTACGCATTTTTCATTTGCGTTTTGCCATAGTGCCTTTTATCTGCAAATTTCCAAGACTGGCGCATGACTCACAGGCGATGGGATGGTAAACATTAACTTGTAAAAGAGACCAATATGGATGCTCGGAACCACGAAGGGACTCGAACCCTCAATCTTCTGATCCGAAGTCAGACGCCTTATCCATTAGGCCACGCGGTCTGGCTGCCAACTCTGTTGTTTCCAGAAAAAAATGTATTATAAGATACATTATATTGATACAGAACACACAATCATTTCTGAATTGCATTCAACTCACTTTGACTGTGTGAAGACGTGGTCTACAAAACACATTCTTCATCTGAGTGCTTTCAACCCATATGATCCGAGCAGCATCTGTAGGATGGCCGAGTGGTCTAAGGCGCCAGACTCAAGGTGCAGCTCTTTCCCAAGCTGGGTTTGGTCTCCAAATGGAGGCGTGGGTTCAAATCCCACTTCTGACACACGCAGTTTTTTTGTTAGCTTGCATATCCTCCATGCACTCAGTCAGTGCCTCTCCCTGCAGGCCTTTCATAGACGAAAATGACAAGTGCTTAGGCTCCATGTATTTCTCCAAAGCAATAGTGTTCTAATTTCATTTATTTGCATCTCTTCAGAAGAATCAGTACTTCCAGTAACCCAAAGGTTGTTACTGACTCAAAACGCACAGATTGTTTTGATAAAAATTCTCTGCGGCACAGGCAAAGGAGAATGAGCCCGCTCCCATTATACTTAAAGAAAAGCTTGGAAATACAAAGAGGTGAGATGCAAGAAGAGCCTGGAGGCTCGATTCCTCTTCTCCTTTTCCTTTTCTACTCTCCTTTGTGCATTTTGCTTTCACCTTTCTATTGTCTTCCCTAGTTTTTTGGTAAATTCTCTACCGTTTTGGTGGCCACACCTATAAATTGATTTCACCCATCCCGTTTTTTTCTTTCCTTTTCTTTCTTTTTTCTCTGTTGGACCCAGGAACTTTTAGAGCCCAGTGACGACCCTGTTACTGTGACTGTTAGGCCATGGAGGTCATTTTACCAGTTGGGCTAATTTTACACTGTACTGCAGCAACAGCTATCAACATACATGAAATTGCTATTTTGGTCATTAAGACAAGATAGAGAGCCGTACGCATTTTTTCATTTGCGTTTTGCCATAGTGCTTTTCATCTGCAAATTTCCAAGACTGGCGCATGACTCACAGGCGATGGGATGGTAAACATTAACTTGTAAAAGAGACCAATATGGATGCTCGGACAACACGAAGGGACTCGAACCCTCAATCTTCTGATCCAAGCAGACGCCTTATCCATAGCCGCGGTCTGGCTGCCAACTCTGTGTTTCCAAAAAAAATTATTATATGATACATTATATTGATACAGAACACACAAATCATTTCTGAATTGCATTCAACTCACTTTGACTGTGTGAAGACGTGGTCTACAAAACACATTCTTCATCTGAGTGCTTTCACCCCAATGTATGCCGAGCAGCATCTGTCAGGATGGCCGAGTGGTCTAAGGCGCCAGACCAAGAGTGCAGCTCTTTCCCAAGCTGGGTGTTCTGGTCTCCAAATGGAGGGTGGGTTCAAATCCCACTTCTGACACAAGCATTTTTTGTTAGCATTGCATCATCCTCCATGCACTCAGTCAGTGCCTCTCCCGAGGCCTTTCATAGACGAAAATGTACAAAGTGCTTATAGGCTCCATGTATTTCTCAAAGCATAGTGTTCTAATTTCATTTATTTGCATCTCTTCAGAAGAATCAGTACTTCCAGGTAACCCAAAGGCTTAGTTACTGACTCAAAACGCACAGATTGTTTTGAAAATATTCTCTCCTGGTTTTTAGAGAGCGGCACCAGGCAAAGGAGAATGAGCCCGCTCATTATACTTAAAGGAAAAGCTTGGAAATACAAAGAGGTGAGATGCAAGAAGAGCCTGGAAGGCTCGATTCCTCTTCTCCTTTTCCTTTTCTACTCTCCTTTGTGCATTTTGCTTTCACCTTTCTCTATTCTGTCCCTAGTTTTATGGTAAATTCTCTACCGTTTTGGTGGCCAACCTATAAATTGATTTCACCCATCCCGTTTTTTCTTTCCTTTCTTTCTTTTTCTCTGTTGGACCCAGGAATTTTTAGAGCCCAGTGACGACCCTGTTACTGTGACTGTTAGGCCATGGAGTCACTTTTACCAGTTGGGCTAATTTTACACTGTACTGCAGCTAACATGCTATCAACATGCATGAAATTGCTATTTTGGTCATAAGACAAGATAGAGAGCGTACGCATTTTTTCATTTGCGTTTTGCCATAGTGCCTTTTATCTGCAAATTTCCAGAACTGGCGCATGACTCACAGGCGATGGGATGGTAAACATAACTTGTAAAAGAGACCAATATGGATGCTCGGACGACCACGAAGGGACTCGAACCCTCAATCTTCTGATCCGAAGTCAGACGCCTTATCCATTAGGCCACGCGGTCTGGCTGCCAACTCTGTTGTTTTCAGAAAAAAATGTATTATATATAAATTATATTGATACAGAACACACAAATCATTTCTGAATTGCATTCAACTACTTTGACTGTGTGAAGACGTGGTCTACAAAACAATTCTTCATCTGAGTGCTTTCACCCCAATGTATGCCGAGCAGCACTGTCAGGATGGCCGAGTGGTCTAAGGCGCCAGACTCAAGAGTGCAGCTCTTTCCCAAGCTGGGTGTTCTGGTCTCCAAATGGAGGCGTGGGTTCAAATCCCACTTCTGACACAATGCATTTTTTTTTATCATGTATCATCCTCCATGCACTCAGTCAGTGTCTCTCCCTGCAGGCCTTTCATAGACGAAAATGTACAAAGTGCTTACTAGGCTCCATGTATTTCTCCAAAGCAATAGTGTTCTAATTTCATTTATTTGCATCTCTTCAGAATAATCAGTACTTCCAGATAACCCAAAGGCTTAGTTACTGACTCAAAACGCACAGATTGTTTTGAAAATATTCTCTGGCACCAGGCAAAGGAGAATGAGCCCGCTCCCATTATACTTAAAGGAAAAGCTTGGAAATACAAAGAGGTGAGATGCAAGAAGAGCCTGGAAGGGCTCGATTCCTCTTCTCCTTTTCCTTTTCTACTCTCCTTTGTGCATTTTGCTTTCACCTTTCTCTATTCGTCTTCCCTAGTTTTTATGGTAAATTCTCTACCGTTTTGGTGGCCACACCTTAAATTGATTTCACCCATCCCGTTTTTTCTTTCCTTTTCTTTCTTTTTTCTCTGTTGGACCCAGGAACTTTTTAGAGCCAGTGACGACCTGTTACTGTGACTGTTAGGCCATGGAGTCACTTTTACCAGTTGGGCTAATTTTACACTGTACTGCAGCTAACATGCTATCAACATGCATGAAATTGCTATTTTGGTCATAAAGACAGATAGAGAGCCGTACGCATTTTTTCATTTGCGTTTTGCCATAGTGCCTTTTATCTGCAAATTTCCAAGACTGGCGCATGACTCACAGGCGATGGGATGGTAAACATTAACTTGTAAAAGAGACCAATATGGATGCTCGGACGACCACGAAGGGACTCGAACCCTCAATCTTCTATCCGAAGTCAGACGCCTATCCATTAGGCCACGCGTCTGGCTGCCAACTCTGTGTTTCCAAAAAAAATGTATTATATGATACATTATATTGATACAGAACACACAAATCATTTCGAATTGCATTCAACTCACTTTGACTGTGTGAAGACGTGGTCTACAAAACAATTCTTCATCTGAGTGTTTCACACCATAGTATGCCGAGCAGCATCTGTCAGGATGGCCGATGGTCTAAGGCGCCAGACTAAGAGTGCAGCTCTTTCCCAAGCTGGGTGTTCTGTCTCCAAATGGAGGTGTGGTTAAATCCCACTTCTGACACAACACAGTTTTTTTTTTAGCATTGCATCATCCTCCATGCACTCAGTCAGTGCCTCTCCCTGAGCCTTTCATAGACGAAATGTACAAAGTGCTTACAGGCTCCATGTATTTCTCCAAGCAATAGTGTTCTAATTTCATTTATTTGCATCTCTTCAGAAGAATCAGTACTTCCAGTAACCAAAGGCTTAGTTACTGACTCAAAACGCACAGATTGTTTTGAAATATTCTCTCCTGGTTTTTTAGAGAGCGGCACCAGGAAAGGAGAATGAGCCCGCTCCCATTATACTTAAAGGAAAAGCTTGGAAATACAAAGAGGTGAGATGCAAGAAGGCCTGGAAGGGCTCGATTCCTCTTCTCCTTTTCCTTTTCTACTCTCCTTTGTGCATTTTGCTTTCACCTTCTCTATTCGTCTTCCCTAGTTTTTGGTAAATTCTCTACCGTTTTGGTGGCCACACCTATAAATTGATTTCACCCATCCCGTTTTTTTCTTTCCTTTTCTTTCTTTTTCTCTGTTGGACCCAGGAACTTTTAGAGCCCAGTGACGACCCTGTTACTGTGACTGTTAGGCCATGGAGGTCACTTTTACCAGTTGGGCTATTTTACACTGTACTGCAGCTAACAAGCTATCAACATATGAAATTGCTATTTTGGTCATTAAGACAAGATAGAGAGCCGTACGCATTTTTTCATTTGCGTTTTGCCATAGTGCCTTTTATCTGCAAATTTCCAAGACTGGCGGATGACTCACAGGCGATGGGATGGTAAACATTAACTTGTAAAAGAGACAATATGGATGCTCGGACAACCACGAAGGGACTCGAACCCTCAATCTTCTGATCCGAAGTCAGACGCCTTACCATTAGGCCACGGTCTGGCTGCAACTCTGTTGTTTCCAGAAAAAAATGTATTATAGATACATTATATTGATACAGACACACAAAATCATTTCTGAATTGCATTCAACTCACTTTGACTGTGTGAAGACGTGGTCTACAAAACACATTCTTCATCTGAGTGCTTTCACCCCCATGTATGCCGAGCAGCATCTGTCAGGATGGCCGAGTGGTCTAAGGCCCAGACTCAGAGTGCAGCTCTTTCCAAGCTGGGTGTTCTGGTCTCCAAATGGAGGCGTGGTTCAAATCCCACTTCTGACACACGCATTTTTTTTAGCATTGCATCATCCTCCATGCACTCAGTCAGTGCCTCTCCCTGCAGGCCTTTCATAGACGAAAATGTACAAAGTGCTTACAGGCTCCATGTATTTTCTCCAAAGCAATAGTGTTCAATTTCATTTATTTGCATCTTCAGAAGAATCAGTACTTCCAGATCCCAAAGGCTTAGTTACGACTCAAAACGCACAGATTGTTTTGAAAATATTCTCTCCTGGTTTTTAGAGAGCGGCACCAGGCAAAGGAGAATGAGCCCGCTCCCATTATACTTAAAGGAAAAGCTTGGAAAACAAAGAGGTGAGATGCAAGAAGAGCCTGGAAGGGCTCGATTCCTCTTTCCTTTTCTACTCTTCCTTTGTGCATTTTGCTTCACCTTTCTCTATTCTCTTCCCTAGTTTTTGGTAAATTCTCTACCGTTTTGGTGGCCACACCTATAATTGATTTACCCATCCCGTTTTTTTTCTTTCCTTTTTTTCTTTTTTCTCTGTTGGACCCAGGAACTTTTAGAGCCCAGTGACGACCCTGTTACTGTGACTGTTAGGCCATGGAGGTCACTTTTACCAGTTGGGCTAATTTTACACTGTACTGCAGCTAACAGCTATAACATCATGAAATTGCTATTTTGGTCATTAAGACAAGATAGAGAGCCGTACGCATTTTTTCATTGCGTTTTGCCATAGTGCTTTTATCTGCAAATTTCCAAGACTGGCGCATGACTCACAGGCGATGGGATGGTAAACATTAAATTGTAAAAGAGACCATATGGATGCTCGGCAACCACAAGGGACTCGAACCCTCAATCTTCTGATCCGAAGTCAGACGCCTTATCCATTAGGCCACGGGTCTGGCTGCCAACTCTGTTGTTTCCAGAAAAAAATGATTATAAGATACATTATATTGATACAGAACACACAAATCATTTCTGAATTGCATTCAACTCACTTTGACTGTGTGAGACGTGGTCTACAAAACACATTCTTCATCTGAGTGCTTTCACCCCAATGTATGCCGAGCAGCATCTGTCGGATGGCCGAGTGGTCTAAGGCCCAGACTCAAGAGTGCAGCTCTTTCCCAAGCTGGGTTTTCTGGTCTCCAAATGGAGGGTGGGTTCAAACCCACTTCTGACACAAGCATTTTTTTTAGCATTGCATCATCCTCCATGCACTCGTCAGTGCCTCTCCCTGCAGGCCTTTCATAGACGAAAATGTACAAAGTGCTTACAGGCTCCATGTATTTCTCCAAAGCAATAGTGTTCTAATTTCATTTATTTGCATCTCTTCAGAAGAATCAGTACTTCAGGTAACCCAAAGGCTTAGTTACTGACTCAAAACGCACAGATTGTTTTGAAAATATTCTCTCCTGGTTTTTAGAGAGCGGCACCAGGCAAAGGAGAATGAGCCCGCTCCATTATACTTAAAGGAAAAGCTTGGAAATACAAAGAGGTGAGATGCAAGAAGAGCCTGGAAGGGCTCGATTCCTCTTCTCCTTTTCCTTTTCTACTCTCCTTTGTGCATTTTGCTTTCACCTTTCTCTATTCGTTCCCTAGTTTTATGGTAATTCTCTACCGTTTTGGTGGCCACACCTATAAATTGATTTCACCCATCCCCGTTTTTTTCTTCCTTTCTTTCTTTTTTTCTGTTGGACCCAGGAACTTTTAGAGCCCAGTGACGACCCTGTTACTGTGACTGTTAGGCCATGGAGTCACTTTTACCAGTTGGGCTAATTTTACACTGTACTGCAGCTAACATGCTATCAACATGCATGAAATTGCTATTTTGGTCATTAAGACAAGATAGAGAGCCGTACGCATTTTTTCATTTGCGTTTGCCATAGTGCCTTTTATCTGCAAATTTCCAAGACTGGCGCATGACTACAGGCGATGGGATGGAAACATTAACTTGTAAAAGAGACCAATATGGAGGAGCTCGGACACAGAAGGGACTCGAACCCTCAATCTTCTGATCCGAAGTCAGACGC
Organism: Hymenochirus boettgeri; assembly: GCA_019447015.1. Lineage (NCBI taxonomy): Eukaryota > Metazoa > Chordata > Amphibia > Anura > Pipidae > Hymenochirus > Hymenochirus boettgeri. The sequence continues at coordinate 24,843 of JAACNH010001814.1, forward strand.
CTTATCCATTAGGCCACGCGGTCTGGCTGCCAACTCTGTTGTTTCCAGAAAAAAATGTATTATATGATACATTATATTGATACAGAACACACAAATCATTTCTGAATTGCATTCAACTCACTTTGACTGTGTGAAGACGTGGTCTACAAAACACATTCTTCATCTGAGTGCTTTCACCCCAATGTATGCCGAGCAGCATCTGTCAGGATGGCCGAGTGGTCTAAGGCGCCAGACTCAAGAGTGCAGCTCTTTCCCAAGCTGGGTGTTCTGGTCTCCAAATGGAGGTGTGGGTTCAAATCCCACTTCTGACACAATGCAGTTTTTTTTGTTAGCATTGCATCACCTCCATGCACTCAGTCAGTGCCTCTCCCTGCAGGCCTTTCATAGACGAAAATGTACAAAGTGCTTACTAGGCTCCATGTATTTCTCCAAAGCAATAGTGTTCTAATTTCATTTATTTGCATCTCTTCAGAAGAATCAGTACTTCCAGATAACCCAAAGGCTTGTTACTGACTCAAAACGCACAGATGTTTTTGAAAATATTCTCTCCTGGTTTTTAGAGAGCGGCACCAGGCAAAGGAGAATGAGCCCGCTCCCATTATACTTAAAGGAAAAGCTTGGAAATACAAAGAGGTGAGATGCAAGAAGAGCCTGGAAGGGCTCGATTCCTCTTCTCCTTTTCCTTTTCTACTCTCCTTTGTGCATTTGCTTTCACCTTCTCTATTCGTTCCTAGTTTTTTGGTAAATTCTCTACCGTTTTGGTGGCCACACCTATAAATTGATTTCACCCATCCCGTTTTTTTCTTCTTTCTTTTTTTTTCTCTGTTGGACCCGGAACTTTTAGAGCCCAGTGACACCCTGTTACTGTGACTGTTAGGCCATGGATCACTTTACCAGTTGGGCTAATTTACACTGTACTGCAGCTAACATGCTATCAACATGCATGAAATTGCTATTTGGGTCATTAAGACAAGATAGAGAGCCGTACGCATTTTTTTTATTTGCGTTTTGCCATAGTGCCTTTTATCTGCAAATTTCCAAGACTGGCGCATGACTCACAGGCGATGGGATGGTAAACATTAACTGTAAAAGAGACCAATATGGATGCGCTGACAACCACGAAGGGACTCGAACCCTCAATCTTCTGATCCGAAGTCAGACGCCTTATCCATAGGCCACGCGGTCTGGCTGCCAACTCTGTGTTTCCAGAAAAAAATGTTATATAAGATACATTATATTGATACAGAACACACAAATCATTTCTGAATTGCATTCAACTCACTTGACTGTGTGAAGACGTGGTTACAAAACACATTCTTCATCTGAGTGCTTTCACCCCAAGTATGCGAGCAGCATCTGTCAGGATGGCCGAGTGGTCTAAGGCGCCAGACTCAGAGTGCAGCTCTTTCAAGCTGGGTGTTCTGGTCTCCAAATGGAGGCGTGGTTAAATCCCACTTCTGACACAATGCATTTTTTTATCAGCATTGCATCATCCTCCATGCACTCAGTCAGTGCCTCCCTGCAGGCCTTTCATAGACGAAAATGTACAAAGTGCTTACCAGGCTCCATGTATTTCTCCAAAGCAATAGTGTTCTAATTTCATTTATTTGCATCTCTTCAGAAGAATCAGTACTTCCAGTAACCCAAAGGCTTAGTACTGACTCAAAACGCACAGATTGTTTTGAAAATATTCTCTCCTGGTTTTTAGAGAGCGGCACCAGGCAAAGGAGAATGAGCCCGCTCCCATTATACTTAAAGGAAAAGCTTGGAAATAAAAGAGGTGAGATGCAAGAAGAGCCTGGAAGGGCTCGATCCTCTTCTCCTTTCTTTTCTACTCTCCTTTGTGCATTTTGCTTTCACCTTTCTCTATTCGTCTTCCTAGTTTTTATGGTAAATTCTCTACTTTTGGTGGCCACACTATAAATTGATTTCACCCATCCCGTTTTTTTTCTTTTCTTTCTTTTTTCTCTGTTGGACCAGGAACTTTTTAGAGCCCAGTGACGACCTGTTACTGACTGTTAGGCCATGGAGGTCACTTTTACCAGTTGGGCAATTTTACACTGTACTGCAGCTAACATGCTATCAACATCATGAAATTGCTATTTTGGTCATTAAGACAAGATAGAAGCCGTACGCATTTTTTCATTTGCGTTTTGCCATAGTGCCTTTTATCTGCAAATTTCCAAGACTGGCGCATGACTCACAGGCGAGGGATGGTAAACATTAACTTGTAAAAGAGACCAATATGGATGCTGGACAACCACGAAGGGACTCGAACCCTCAATCTTCTGATCCGAAGTCAGACGCCTTATCCATTAGGCACGCGGTCTGGCTGCCACTCGTTGTTTCCAAAAAAAATGTATAAGATACATTATATTGATACAGAACACACAAATCATTTCTGATTGCATTCAACTCACTTTGACTGTGTGAAGACGTGTCTACAAAACAATTCTCATCTGAGTGCTTTCACCCCAATGTATGCCGAGCACATCTGTCAGGATGGCCGAGTGGTCTAAGGGCCAGACTCAAGAGTGCAGCTCTTTCCCAAGCTGGGTGTTCTGGTCTCCAAATGGAGGGTGGGTTCAAATCCCATTCTGACACAAGCATTTTTTTGTAGCATTGCATCATCCTCCATGCACTCAGTCAGTGCCTCTCCCTGCAGGCCTTTCATAGACGAAATTACAAAGTGCTTACAGGCTCCATGTATTTCTCCAAAGCAATAGTGTTCTAATTTCATTTATTTGCATTCTTCAGAAGAATAGTACTTCCAGGTAACCCAAAGGCTTAGTTACGACTCAAAACGCACAGATTGTTTTGAAAATATTCTCTCTGGTTTTTAGAGAGCGGCACCAGGCAAAGGAGAATGAGCCGCTCCCATATACTTAAAGGAAAAGCTTGGAAATACAAAGAGGTGAGATGCAAGAAGAGCCTGGAAGGGCTCGATTCCTCTTCTCCTTTTCCTTTTCTACTCTCCTTTGTGCATTGCTTTCACCTTTCTCTATTCTCTTCCCTAGTTTTTATGGTAAATTCTCTACCGTTTTGGTGGCCACACCTATAAATTGATTTCACCCATCCCGTTTTTTTCTTTCCTTTTCTTTCTTTTTTCTCTGTTGGACCCAGGAACTTTTTAGAGCCCAGTGACGACCCTGTTACTGTGACGTTTAGGCCATGGAGGTCACTTTTACCAGTTGGGCTAATTTTCAACTGTACTGCAGCTACATGCTATCAACATACATGAAATTGCATTTTGGTCATTAAGACAAGATAGAGAGCCGTACGCATTTTTTCATTTGCGTTTTGCCATAGTGCCTTTTATCTGACATTTCCAAGACTGGCGCATGACTCACAGGCGATGGGATGGTAAACATTAACTTGTAAAAGAGACCAATATGGATGCTGGACAACACGAAGGGACTCGAACCTCAATTTCTGATCCGAAGTCAGACGCCTTCCATTAGGCCACGCGTCTGGCTGCCAACTCGTTGTTTCCGAAAAAAAATGTATATATAGATACATTATATTGATACAGAACACACAAATCATTTCTGAATTGCATTCAACTCACTTTGACTGTGTGAAGAAGTGGTCTACAAAACACATTCTTCATTGAGTGCTTTCACCCCAATGTATGCCGAGCAGCATCTGTCAGGATGGCCGAGTGGTCTAAGGCGCCAGACTCAAGAGTGCAGCTCTTTCCCAAGCTGGGTGTTCTGGTCTCCAAATGGAGGGTGGGTTCAAATCCCACTTCTGACACAACGCAGTTTTTTTTAGCACATTGCATCATCCTCCAGCACTCAGTCGTGCCTCTCCCTGCAGGCCTTTCATAGACGAAAATGTACAAAGTGCTTACCAGGCTCCATGTATTTTCCAAAGCAATAGTGTTCTAATTTCATTTATTTGCATCTTCAGAAGAATCAGTACTTCCAGGTAACCCAAAGGCTTAGTTACTGACTCAAAACGCACAGATGTTTGAAAATATTTCTCCTGGTTTTTAGAGAGCGGCACCAGGCAAAGGAGAATGAGCCGCTCCCTTATACTTAAAGGAAAAGCTGGAAATACAAAGAGGTGAGATGCAAGAAGAGCCTGGAAGGGCTCGATTCCTCTTCTCCTTTTCCTTTTCTACTTCCTTTGTGCATTGCTTTCACCTTTCTCTATTCGTCTTCCCTAGTTTTTATGGTATTCTCTACCGTTTTGGTGGCCACACCTATAAATTGATTTCACCCATCCGTTTTTTCTTTTTTTCTTTCCTTTTTTCTTTTTCTCTGTTGGACCCAGGAACTTTTAGAGCCCAGTGACGACCCTGTTACTGTGACTGTTAGGCCATGGAGGTCACTTTTACCAGTTGGGCTAATTTTACACTGTACTGCAGCTAACATGCTATCAACATGCATGAAATTGCTATTTTGGTCATTAAGACAAGATAGAGAGCCGTACGCATTTTTTCATTTGCGTTTTGCCATAGTGCCTTTTATCTGCAAATTTCCAAGACTGGCGCATGACTCACAGGCGATGGGATGGTAAACATTAACTTGTAAAAGAGACCAATATGGATGCTCGGACGACCACGAAGGGACTCGAACCCTCAATCTTCTGATCCGAAGTCAGACGCCTATCCATTAGGCACAGCGGTGGCTGCCAACTCTGTTGTCCAGAAAAAAATGTATTATATGATACATTATATTGATACAGAACACACAAATCATTTCTGAATTGCATTCAACTCACTTTGACTGTGTGAAGAAGTGGTCTACAAAACACATTCTTCATCTGGTGCTTTCACCCCAATGTTTGCCGAGCAGCATCTGTCAGGATGGCCGAGTGGTCTAAGGCGCCAGACTCAAGAGTGCAGCTCTTTCCCAAGCTGGGTGTTCTGGTCTCCAAATGGAGCGTGGGTTCAAATCCCATTCTGACACAACGCAGTTTTTTTTAGCATTGCATCATCCTCCATGCACTCAGTCAGTGCCTCTCCCTGCAGGCCTTTCATAGACGAAAATGTACAAAGTGCTTACTAGGCTCCATGTATTTCTCCAAAGCAATAGTGTTCTAATTTCATTATTGCATCTCTTCAGAAGAATCAGTACTTCCAGATAACCCAAAGGCTTATTACTGACTCAAAACGCACAGATTGTTTTGAAAATATTCTCTCCTGGTTTTTAGAGAGCGCACCAGGCAAAGGAGAAGAGCCCGTCCCATTATACTACCAGTTGGGCTAATTTACACTGTACTGCAGCTAACATGCTATCAACATGCATGAAATTGCTATTTGGTATTAAGACAAGATAGAGAGCCGTACGCATTTTTTCATTTGCGTTTTTGCCTTAGTGCCTTTTATCTGCAAATTCCAGACTGCGCATGACTACAGGCGATGGGATGGTAAACATTAACTGTAAAAGAGACCAATATGGATGCTCGGACAACACGAAGGGACTCGAACCCTCAATTTCTGATCCGAAGTAGACGCCTTATCCATTAGGCCACGCGGTCTGGCTGCCAACTCTGTTGTTTCCAGAAAAAAATGTATTATAGATACATTATATTGATACAGAACACACAAATCATTTCTGAATTGCATTCAACTCACTTTGACTGTGTGAAGACGTGGTCTAAAAACACATTCTTCATCTGAGTGCTTTCACCCCAATGTATGCCGAGAGCATCTGTCAGGATGGCCGAGTGGTCTAAGGCGCCAGAATCAAGAGTGACAGCTCTTTCCCAAGCTGGGTGTTCTGGTCTCCAAATGGAGGCGTGGGTTCAAATCCCACTTCTGACACAACGCACTTTTTTTTATAGCATTGCATCATCCTCCATGCACTCAGTCAGTGCCTCTCCCTGCAGGCCTTTCATAGACGAAAATGTACAAAGTGCTAATAGGCATGTATTTCTCCCAAAGAATAGTGTTCTAATTTCATTTATTTGCATCTCTTCAGAAGAATCGTACTTACGATACCCAAAGGCTTAGTTACTGACTCAAAACGCAAAGATTGTTTTAAATATTCTCTCCTGGTTTTAGAGAGCGGCACCAGGCAAAGGAGAATGAGCCCGCTCCCATTATACTTAAAGGAAAAGCTTGGAAATACAAGAGGTGAGAGCAAGAAGAGCCTGGAAGGGCTCGATTCCTCTTCTCCTTTTTCCTTTTTACTCTCCTTTGTGCATTTGCTTTCACCTTTCTCTATTCATCTTCCCTGTTTTTTATGGTAAATTCTCTACCGTTTTGGTGGCCACACCTATAAATTGATTTCACCCATCCCGTTTTTTCTTTCCTTTTCTTTCTTTTTTCTCTGTTGGACCCAGGAACTTTTTAGAGCCCAGTGACGACCCTGTTATGTGACTGTTAGGCCATGGAGGTCACTTTTACCAGTTGGGCTAATTTTACACTGTACTGCAGCTAACATGCTATCAACTAGCATGAAATTGCTATTTTGGTCATTAAGACAAGATAGAGAGCCGTACGCATTTTTTCATTTGCGTTTTGCCCTAGTGCCTTTTATCTGCAAATTTCCAAGACTGGCGCATGACTACAGGCGATGGGATGGTAAACATTAACTTGTAAAAGAGACCAATATGGATGCTCGGACGACCACGAAGGGACTCGAACCCTCAATCTTGATCCGAAGTCAGACCATTATCCATTAGGCCACGCGGTCTGGCTGCCAACTCTGTTGTTTCCAAAAAAAATGTATTATAAGATACATTATATGATACAGAACACAAATCATTTCTGAATTGCATTCAACTCACTTTGACTGTGTGAAGACGTGGTCTACAAACACATTCTTCATCTGAGTGCTTTCACCCCAATGGATGCGAGCAGCATACTGTCAGGATGGCCGAGTGGTCTAAGGCGCCAGACTCAAGAGTGAGCTCTTTCCAAGCTGGGTGTTCTGGTCTCCAAATGGAGGCGGTGGTTCAAATCCCACTTCTGACACAAGCATTTTTTTAGCATTGCATCATCCTCCATGCACTCAGTCAGTGCCTCTCCCTGCAGGCCTTTTCATAGACGAAAATGTACAAAGTGCTTACAGGCTCCATGTATTTCTCCAAGCAATAGTGTTCTAATTTCTTTATTTGCATCTCTTCAGAAGACAGTACTCAGTAACCCAAAGGTTAGTTACTGACTCAAACGCACAGATTGTTTTGAAATATTCTCTCGGTTTTAGCGGGCCACAAGGAATGAGCCCGCTCCCCTTATCTTGGGTTGGAATACAAGGTGAGATGCAAGAGCCTGGCGGTGTTTCTGACTCCTTTTTTCTCCTCTCCTTTGTGCTTTTGCTTTATGCACTTCAGTGAAAGCTTTCCCTCGTCCTAGCCTGTGTATGGTAATTCCCTCCCGTTTGTGTGCCCCCCCTTTACCTTGTTTTATCGTCTTATTTCCACCTTGTTTCCATTTGTCTCCCGTCTTCACTGTGTGGACCAGGAACTTTTAGAGCCCAGTGACGGACCCTGTACTGTGACTGTTAGGCATTGGTTCACTTTTCCAGATGGTACCACTGTCTGGCTAAACTGATTAAGCAGCTGCAATGCATAGAGAATTGCTTTTTAATGAGGTAGCAGTTAGAAGACACAGAAAGATAGAGAGCCGTACGCTTTTTCATTTGCTTTTTGCCATAGTGCCTTTATCTGCAAATTTCCAAGACTGGGCATGACTCACAGGCGATGGGATGGTAAATTAACTTGTAAAAGAGACCAATATGGATGCTCGGACACACGAAGGGACTCGAACCCTCAATCTTCTGATCGAAGTAGCACCCTTATCCATTAGGCCACGCGGTCTGGCTGCCCAACTCTGTTTTCCAGAAAAAAATGTATTATAAGATACATATATTGATACAGAAAAACACAAATCATTTCTGAATTGCATTCAACTCACTTTGACTGTGTGTGAAGACGTGGTCTACAAAACACATTCTTCATCTGAGTGCTTCACCCCAATGTATGCGCGAGCAGCATCTGTAGGATGGCCGAGTGGTCTAGGCGCCAGACTCAAGAGTGAGCTCTTTCCCAAGCTGGGTGTTCTGGTCTCCAAAGGAGGCGTGGGTTCAAATCCACATTCTGACACAACGACAGTTTTTTTGTTAGCATTGCATCATCCTCATGCACTCAGTCCTGCCTCTCCTGCAGGCTTTCATAGACGAAAATGTACAAAGTGCTTACAGGCTCCATGTATTTCTCCAAAGCAATAGTGTTCTAATTTCATTTATTTGCATCTCTTCAGAAGAATCAGTACTTCCAGGTAACCAAAAGGCTAGTTACTGACTCAAAACGCACAGATTGTTTTGAAATATTCTCCTTGTTTTTAGAGAGCGGCACCAGGCAAAGGAGAATGAGCCCGTCCCCATTATACTTAGGAAAGCTTGGAAATACAAAGAGGTGAGATGCAGAAGAGCCTGGAAGGGCTCGATTCCTCTTCTCTTTCCTTTCTACTCTCTTTGTGCATTTTGCTTTCACCTTTCTTATTCGTCTATCCTAGTTTTATGGTAAATCTCTACCGTTTTGGTGGCCACACCTATAAATTGATTTCACCCATCCCGTTTTTTTCTTTCTTTCTTTCTTTTTTTCTGTTGGACCCAGAACTTTAGAGCCCAGTGACGACCCTGTTACTGTGACTGTTAGGCCATGGAGTCACTTTTACCAGTTGGGCTAATTTTACACTGTACTGCAGAAACATGCTACCACATGCATGAAATGCTATTTTGGTCATTAAGACAAGATAGAGAGCCTACGCATTTTTTCATTTGCGTTTTGCCATAGTGCTTTTATCTGCAAATTTCCAAGACTGGCGCATGACTCACAGGCGATGGGGGATGGAAACATTAACTTGTTAAAGAGACCAATATGGATGCTCGAGACAACCACGAAGGGACCGAACCCTCAATCTTCTGATCCGAAGTCAGACGCCTTATCCATTAGGCCACGCGGTCTGGCTGCCAACTCTTTTGTTTCCAGAAAAAAATGTATTATATGATACATTATATTGATACAGAACACACAAATCATTTCTGAATTGCATTCAACTCACTTTGACTGTGTGAAGACGTGGTCTACAAAAACACATTTTTCATCTGAGTGCTTTCACCCCAAGTATGCGAGCAGATCTGTCAGGATGGCCGAGTGGTCTAAGGCGCCAGACTCAAGAGTGCAGCTCTTTCCCAAGCGGGGTGTTCGGTCTCCAAATGGAGGCGTGGGTTCCAATCCCACTTCGACACAACGCAGTTTTTTGTTAGCATTGATCATTCCTCCATGCACTCAGTCAGTGCCTCTCCTGCAGGCCTTTCATAGACGAAAATGTACAAAGTGCTTACTAGGCTCCATGTATTTCTCCAAAGCATAGTGTTCTAATTTCATTATTTGCATCTCTTCAGAAGAATCAGTACTTCCAGATAAACCAAAGGCTTAGTTATGACTCAAAACGCACAGATTGTTTTGAAAATATTCTCTCTGGCTTTTAGAGAGCGGCACCAGGCAAAGAGAATGAGCCCGCTCCCATTATACTTAAAGGAAAAGCTTGGAAATACAAAGAGGTGAGATGCAAGAAGAGCCTGGAAGGGCTCGATTCCTCTTCTCCTTTTCCTTTTCTACTCTCCTTTGTGCATTTTGCTTTCACCTTTCTCTATTCGTCTTCCTAGTTTTATGGTAAATTCTCTACCATTTTGGTGGCCACACCTATAAATTGATTTCACCCATCCCGTTTTTTCTTTCCTTTTCTCTGTTGGACCAGGAATTTTTAGAGCCCAGTGACGACTCTGTTACTGTACATGTTAGGCCATGGAGGTCACTTTACCAGTTGGGCTAATTTTACACTGTACTGCAGCTAACATGCTATCAACATATGAAATTGCTATTTTGGTCATTAAGACAAGATAGAGAGCCGTACGCATTTTTTCATTTGCGTTTTGCCATAGTGCCTTTTATCTGCAAATTTCCAAGACTGGCGCATGACTCACAGGCGATGGGATGGTAAACATTAATTGTAAAAGAGACCAATATGGATGCTCGGACGACACGAAGGGACTCGAACCCTCAATCTTCTGATCCGAAGTCAGACGCCTTATCCATAGGCCACGCGTTGGCTGCCAAATCTGTTGTTTCCAGAAAAAAATGTATTATATGATACATTAATTGATACAGAACACACAAATCATTTCTGAATTGCAATCAACTCACCTTGACTGTGTGAAGACGTGGTCTACAAAACACATTCATCTGAGTGCTTTCACCCCAATGTATGCCGAGCCGCATCTGTCAGGATGGCCGAGTGGTTAAGGCCCCAGACTCAAGAGTGCAGCTCTTCCCAAGCTGGGTGTTCTGGTCTCCAAATGGAGGCGTGGGTTCAAATCCACTTCTTACACAATGCACTTTTTTTATCAGCATTGCATCATCCTCATGCACTCAGTCAGTGCTCTCCCTGCAGGCCTTTCATAGACGAAATGTACAAAGTGCTACTAGGCTCCATGTATTTCTCCAAAGCAATAGTGTTCTAATTTCCTTTATTTGCATCTCTTCAGAAGAATCAGTACTTCCAGTAACCCAAAGGCAGCTTAGTTACTGACTCAAAACGCACAGATTGTTTGAAAATATTCTCTCCTGGTTTTTTAGAAGCGGCACCAGGCAAAGGAGAATGAGCCGCTCCCATTATACTTAAAGGAAAAGCTTGGAAATACAAGAGGTGAGATGCAAGAAGAGCCTGGAAGGGCTCGATTCTCTTTCCTTTCTACTCTTCCTTTGTGCATTTTGCTTTCACCTTTCTATTCATCTTCCCTGGTTTTATGGTAAATTCTCTACCGTTTTGGTGGCCACACCTATAAATTGATTTCACCCATCCCGTTTTTTTCTTTCCTTCTTTTCTTTTTTCTCTGTTGGACCCAGGAACTTTTTAGAGCCCAGTGACGACCCTGTTACTGTGACTGTTAGGCCATGGAGGTCACTTTTACCCGTTGGGCTAATTTTACACTGTCATGCGATAACATGCTATCAACATACATGAAATGGTATTTTTTGTCATTAAGACAAGATAGAGAGCCGTACGCATTTTTTCATTGCGTTTTGCCATAGTGCTTTTCATCTGCAAATTTCCAAGAATGGCGCAGACTCACAGGCGATGGGATGGTAAACATTAACTTGTAAAAGAGACCAATATGGATGCTCGAAAACAACGAAGGGACTCGAACCCTCAATCTTCTGATCCGAAGTCGACGCCTTATCCATTAGGCCACGCGGTCTGGCTGCCAACTCTGTTGTTTCAGAAAAAAATGTATTATAAGATACATATATTGATCAGAAACACACAAATATTTCTGAATTGCATTCAACTCACTTTGACTGTGTGAAGACGTGTTACAAAACACATCTTCATCTGAGTGCTTTCACCCCAATGTATGCCGAGCAGCATCTGTCAGGATGGCCGAGTGGTCTAAGGCGCCAGACTCAAGAGTGCAGCTCTTTCCCAAGCTGGGTGTTCTGGTCTCCAAATGGAGGCTGGGTTCAAATCCCATTCTGACACAATGCATTTTTTATAGCATTGCATCATCCTCATGCACTCAGTCAGTGCCTCTCCCTGCGGCCTTTCATAGACGAAAATGTACAAAGTGCTTACAGGCTCCCATGTATTTCTCCAAAGCAATAGTGTTCTAATTTCATTTATTTGCATCTCTTCAGAAGAATCAGTACTTCCAGGTAACCAAAGGCTTAGTTACGACTCAAAACGCACAGATTGTTTGAAAATATTCTCTCCTGGTTTTTAGAGAGCGGCACCAGGCAAAGGAGAATGAGCCCGCTCCCATTATACTTAAAGGAAAAGCTTGAAATACAAAGAGGTAGATGCAAGAAGAGCCTGGAAGGGCTCGATTCCTCTTCTCCTTTTCCTTCTACTCTCCTTTGTGCATTTGCTTTCACCTTTCTCTATTCGTCTTCCTAGTTTTTATGGTAAATTCTCTACTTTTGGTGGCCACACCTATAAATTGATTTACCCATCCGTTTTTTTTCTTTCCTTTTTCTCTGTTGGAGCAGGAACTTTTTAGAGCCCAGTGACGACTGTTACTGTGAATGTTAGGCCATGGGTCATTTTACCAGTTGGGCTAATTTTACCTGTACTGCAGCTAACATGCTATCAACATATGAAATTGCTATTTTGGTCATTAAGACAAGATAGAGAGCCGTACGCATTTTTTCATTTGCGTTTGCCATAGTGCCTTTTATCTGCAAATTTCCAAGACTGGCGCATGACTACAGGCGATGGGATGGTAAACATTAACTTGTAAAAGAGACCAATATGGATGCTCGGACGAACACAAGGGACTGAACCCTCATCTTCTGATCCGAAGTCAGACGCCTTATCATTAGGCCACGCGTCTGGCTGCCAACTCTGGTGTTTCCAGAAAAAAATGTATTATATGGTACATTATATTGATACAGAACACACCAAATCATTTCTGAATTGCATTCAACTCACTTTGACTGTGTGAAGACGTGGTCTACAAAACACATTCTTCATCTGAGTGCTTTCACCCCAATGTATGCCAAGCAGCATCTGTCAGGATGGCCGAGTGGGCTAAGGCGCCGACTCAAGAGTGCAGCTCTTTCCCAAGTGGGTGTTTGGTCTCCAAATGGAGGCGTGGGTTCAAATCCACTTCTTACACAAGACTTTTTTGTAGCATTGATCATCCTCCATGCACTCAGTCAGTGCCTCTCCTGCAGGCCTTTCATAGACGAAAATGTACAAAGTGCTAACGCTCATGTATTTCTCCAAAGCAATAGTGTTCTAATTCATATTATTTGCATCTCTTAGAAGAATCAGTACTTCCAGAAACCAAAGGCTTAGTTACTGACTCAAACGCACAGATTGTTTTGAAAATATATCTCTCTGGTTTTAGAGAGCGGCACCAGGCAAAGGAGAATGAGCCCGCTCCCATTATACTTAAAGGGAAAGCTTGGAAATACAAGAGGTGAGATGCAAGAAGAGCCTGGAAGGGCTCGATTCTCTTCTCCTTTCCTTTTCTACTCTCCTTTGTGCATTTGCTTTCACCTTTCTCTATTCCTTCCTAGTTTTTATGGTAATTCTCTACCGTTTTGGTGGCCACACCTATAAATTGATTTCACCCATCCCGTTTTTTCTTTCCTTTCTTTCTTTTTTCTCTGTTGGACCCAGGAACTTTTTAGAGCCCAGTGACGACCCTGTTACTGTGACTGTTAGGCCATGGAGGTCACTTTACCAGTTGGGTAATTTACACTGTACTGCAGCTAACATGCTATCAACATACATGAAATTGCTATTTTGGTCATTAAGACAAGATAGAGAGCCGTACGCATTTTTTCATTTGCGTTTTGCCATAGTGCCTTTATCTGCAAATTTCCAAGACTGGCGCATGACTCACAGGCGATGGGATGGTAAACATTAACTTGTAAAAGAGACCAATATGGATGCTCGGACAACCACGAAGGGACTCGAACCCTCAATCTTCTGTTTCAAAGTCAGACGCCTTATCCATTAGGTCACGCGGTCTGGCTGCCAACTCTGTTGTTTCCAAAAAAAATATTATAAGATACATTATATTGATACAGAAACACACAAATCATTTCTGAATTGCATTCAACTCACTTTGACTGTGTGAAGACGTGGTCTACAAAACACATTCTTCATCTGAGTGTTCACCCCAATGGATGCTGAGCAGCAACTGTCGGCATCTGGATGGCCGAGTGGTCTAAGGCGCCAGACTCAAGAGTGCCGCTCTTTCCCAAGCTGGGTGTTCTGGTCTCCAAATGGAGGCGTGGGTTCAAATCCCACTTCTGACACAAAGCAGTTTTTTTGTTAGCATTGCATCATCCTCCATGCACTCAGTCAGTGCCTCTCCCTGCAGGCCTTTCATAGACGAAAATGTACAAAGTGCTTACTAGGCTCCATGTATTTCTCCAAAGCAATAGTGTTCTAATTTCATTTATTTGCATCTCTTCAGAAGAATCAGTACTTCCAGATAACCCAAAGGCTTAGTTACTGACTCAAAACGCACAGATTTGTTTGAAAATATTCTCTCCTGGGTTTTAGAGAGCGGCACCAGGCAAAGGAGAATGAGCCCGCTCCCATTATACTTAAAGGAAAAGCTTGGAAATACAAAGAGGTGAGATGCAAGAAGAGCCTGGAAGGGCTCGATTCCTCTTCTCCTTTTCCTTTTCTACTCTCCTTTTGCTTTGCTTTCACCTTTCTCTATTCGTCTTCCCTAGTTTTTATGGTAAATTTCTACCGTTTTGGTGGCCACACCTATAAATTGATTTCACCCATCCCGTTTTTTTTCTTTCTTTTTTCTCTGTTGGAGACCAGGAACTTTTTAGGCCAGTGACGACCCTGTTACTGTGACTGTTAGGCCATGGAGGTCACTTTTACCAGGTGGGCTAATTTTCACTGTACTGCAGCTAACATGCTATCAACATGCATGAAATTGCTATTTTGGTCATTAAGACAAGATAGAGAGCCGTACGCATTTTTTCTTTGCGTTTTGCCATAGTGCTTTTATCTGCAAATTTCCAAGACTGGCGCATGACTCACAGGCGATGGGATGGTAAACATAACTTGAAAAGAGACCAATATGGATGCTCGGACGACACCACAAGGGACTCGAACCCTCAATCTTCTTATCCGAAGTCAGACGCCTTATCCATTAGGCCACGCGGTCTGGCTGACAACTCTGTTGTTTCCAGAAAAAAATTATTATATGATACATTATATTGATACAGAACACACAAATCATTTCTAATTGCATTCAACTCACTTTGACTGTGTGAAGACGTGGTTCTACAAAACACATTCTTCATCTGAGTGCTTTCACCCCAATGTATGCCAAGCAGCATCTGTCAGGATGGCCGAGTGGTCTAAGGCGCCAGACTCAAGAGTGCAGCTCTTTCCCAAGCTGGGTGTTTGGTCTCCAAATGGAGGCGGGGTTCAAATCCCACTTCTGACACAACGCAGTTTTTTTTTTGTTAGCATTGCATCATCCTCCATGCACTCAGTCAGTGCCTCTCCTGCAGGCCTTTCATAGACGAAAATGTACAAAGTGCTTACCGGCTCCATGTATTTCTCCAAAGCAATAGTGTTCTAATTTCATTTATTTGCATCTCTTCAGAAGAATCAGTACTTCAGATAACCCAAAGGTTAGTTACTGACTCAAAACGCACAGATTGTTTTGAAAATATTCTCTCCTGGCTTTTTAGAGAGCGGCACCAGGCAAAGGAGAATGAGCCCGCTCCATTATACTTAAAGGAAAAGCTTGGAAATACAAAGAGGTGAGATGCAAGAAGAGCCGTGAAGGGCTCGATTCCTCTTCTCCTTTCCTTTCTACTCTCCTTTGTGCATTTTGCTTCACCGTTTCTTTATTGTTTCCTAGTTTTTATGGTAAATTCTCTACCGTTTTGGTGGCCACACCTATAAATTGATTTCACCCATCCCGTTTTTTTCTTTCCTTTTCTTTCTTTTTTCTCTGTTGGACCCAGGAACTTTTTAGAGCCCAGTGACGACCCTGTTACTGTGACTGTTAGGCCATGGAGGTCACTTTTACCAGTTGGGCTAATTTTACACTGTACTGCAGCTAACATGCTACCAACAGACATGAAATTGCTATTTGGTCATTAGAAAAGATAGAGAGCCGTACGCATTTTTTCATTTGCTTTTGCCATAGTGCCTTTATCTGCAAATTCCAAGACTGGCGCATGACTCACAGGCGATGGGATGGTAAACATTAACTTGTAAAAGAGACCAATATGGATGCTCGGACAACCACGAAGGGACTCGAACCCTCAATCTTCTGATCCGAAGTCAGACGCCTTATCCATTAGGCACGCGGTCTGGCTGCCAACTCTGTTGTTTCCAGAAAAAAATTATTATAAGTACATTATATTGATACAGAACACACAATCATTTCTGATTGCATTCAACTCACTTTGACTTGTTGAAGACGTGGTCTACAAAAACACATTCTTCATCTGAGTGCTTTCACCCATGGATCTTGAGCAGCAGCTGTCAGGATGGCCGAGTGGTCTAAGCGCGCAGATCAAGAGTGCAGCTCTTTCCCAAGCTGGGTGTTTGGTCTCCAAATGGAGGCGTGGGTTCAAATCCCACTTCTGACACAACGCAGTTTTTTTTTTAGCATTGCATCATCCTCCATGCACTCAGTCAGTGCCTCTCCCTGCAGCCTTTCATAGACGAAAATGTACAAAGTGCTTACTAGGCTCCATGTATTTCTCCAAAGCAATAGTGTTTCTAATTTCATTTATTTGCATCTCTTCAGAAGAATCAGTACTTCCAGATAACCCAAAGGCTTATTTACTAACTCAAAACGCACAGATTGTTTTGAAAATATTCTCTCCTGGCTTTTTAGAGAGCGGCACCAGGCAAAGGAGAATGAGCCCGCTCCCATTATACTTAAAGGAAAAGCTTGGAAATACAAAGAG
Organism: Hymenochirus boettgeri; assembly: GCA_019447015.1. Lineage (NCBI taxonomy): Eukaryota > Metazoa > Chordata > Amphibia > Anura > Pipidae > Hymenochirus > Hymenochirus boettgeri. The sequence goes on from JAACNH010001814.1 coordinate 41,277, forward strand.
GTGAGATGCAAGAAGAGCCTGGAAGGGCTCGATTCCTCTTCTCCTTTTCCTTTTCTACTCTCCTTTGTGCATTTTGCTTTCACCTTTCTCTATTCATCTTCCCTTGTTTTTATGGTAAATTCTCTACCGTTTTGGTGGCCACACCTATAAATTGATTTCACCCATCCCGTTTTTTTCTTCTAAACGCACAGATTGTTTTGAAAATATTCTCTCGGCACCAGGCAAAGGAGAATGAGCCCGCTCCCATTATACTTAAAGGAAAAGCTTGGAAATACAAAGAGGTGAGATGCAAGAAGAGCCTGGAAGGGCTCGATTCCTCTTCTCCTTTTCCTTTTCTACTCTCCTTTGTGCATTTTGCTTTCACCGTTCTCTATTCGTCTTCCCTAGTTTTTATGGTAAATTCTCTACCGTTTTGGTGGCCACACCTATAAATTGATTTCACCCATCCCGTTTTTTTCTTTCCTTTTCTTTCTTTTTTCTCTGTTGGACCCAGGAACTTTTTAGAGCCCAGTGACGACCCTGTTACTGTGACTGTTAGGCCATGGAGGTCACTTTTACCAGTTGGGCTAATTTTACACTGTACTGCAGCTAACATGCTATCAACATACATGAAATTGCTATTTTGGTCATTAAGACAAGATAGAGAGCCGTACGCATTTTTTCATTTGCGTTTTGCCATAGTGCTTTTCATCTGCAAATTTCCAAGACTGGCGCATGACTCACAGGCGATGGGATGGTAAACATTAACATGTAAAAGAGACCAATATGGATGCTCGGACAACCACGAAGGGACTCGAACCCTCAATCTTCTGATCCGAAGTCAGACGCCTTATCCATTAGGCCACGCGGTCTGGCTGCCAACTCTGTTGTTTCCAGAAAAAAATGTATTATATGATACATTATATTGATACAGAACACACAAATCATTTCTGAATTGCATTCAACTCACTTTGACTGTGTGAAGACGTGGTCTACAAAACACATTCTTCATCTGAGTGCTTTCACCCCAATGTATCGCCCGAACAGCTTTTCTGTCAAGGAATGGCCGAGGTGGTCTAAGGCGCCAGACTCAAGAGTGCAGCTCTTTCCCAGCTTGGGTGTTCTGTCTCCAAATGGAGGCGTGGGTTCCAAACATCCCACTTCTGACACAACACAGTTTTTTTTGTTAGTCAATTGCATCATCCTCCATGCACGTCAGTCAGTGCCTCTCCCCTGCAGGCCTTTCATAGACGAAAAGTACAAAGTGCTTACCAGGCCCATGTATTTCTCCAAAGCAATATGTTCTAATTTCATTTATTTGCATCCTTCAGAAGATCAGTACTTCTTCCAGATAACCAAAGGCTTGTTCGACTCAAAACGCACAGATTGTTTTAAAATATTTCTTCGGCACCAGGCAAAGGAGAATGGAGCCCGCTCCCATTATACTTAAAGAAAAGCTTGGAAATACAAGAGGTGAGATGCAAGAAGAGCCTGGAAGGGCTCGATTCCTCTTCTCCTTTTCCTTTTCTACTCTCCTTTGTGCATTTTGCTTTCACGTTCTCTATTCGTCTTCCCTAGTTTTTATGGTAAATTCTCTACCGTTTTGGTGGCCACACCTATAAATTGATTTCCCCCCATCCCGTTTTTTTCTTTCCTTTTCTTTCTTTTTTCTCTGTCTGTTGGACCCAGGAACTTTTTAGACCCCCAGTGACGACCCTGTTCTGGGACTGTTAGGCCATGGAGGTCACTTTTACCAGTTGGGCTAATTTTACACTGTACTGCAGCTACATGCTATCAACATACATGAAATTGCTATTTTGGTCATTAAACAAGATAGAGAGCCGTACGCATTTTTTCATTTGCGTTTTGCCATAGTGCTTTTCTCTGCAAATTTCCAAGACTGGCGCTGACTCACAGGCGATGGATGGTAAACATTAACTTGTAAAAGAGACCAATATGGATGCTCGACAACCACGAAGGGACTCGAACCCTCAATCTTCTGATCCGAAGTCAGACGCCTTATCCATTAGGCCACGCGGTCTGGCTGCCAACTCTGTTGTTTCCAGAAAAAATGTATTATATGATACATTATATTGATACAGAACACACAAATCATTTTCGAATTGCATTCAACTCACTTTGACTGTGTGAAGACGTGTGTCTACAAAACCATTCTTCATCTGAGTGCTTTCACCCCAATGTATGCCGAGCAGCACTTGTCAGGATGGCCGAGTGGGTCTAAGGCGCCAGACTCAAAGTGCAGCTCTTTCCCAAGCTGGGTTGTTCTGGTCTCCAAATGGAGGCGTGGGTTCAAATCCCACTTCTGACACAATGCACTTTTTTTTATCAGCATTGCATCATCCTCCATGCACTCAGTCAGTGCCTCTCCCTGCAGGCCTTTCATAGACGAAAATGTACAAAGTGCTTACCAGGCTCCATGTATTTCTCCAAAGCAATAGTGTTCTAATTTCATTTATTTCGCTCCTTCAGAAGAATCAGTACTTCCAGGTAACCCAAAGGCTTAGTTACTGACTCAAAACGCACAGATTGTTTTGAAAATATTCTCTCCTGGTTTTTTAGAGAGCGGCACCAGGCAAAGGAATATGAGCCCGCTCCCATTATACTTAAAGGAAAAGCTTGGAAATACAAAGGGGTGAGATGCAAGAAGAGCCTGAAGGGCTCGATTCCTCTCTCCTTTTCCTTTTCTACTTCCTTTGTGCATTTTGCTTTCACTCACTTTCTCTATTCGTCTTCCCTAGTTTTTATGGTAAATTCTCTACCGTTTTGGTGGCCACACCTATAAATGATTTCACCCATCCCGTTTTTTTCTTTCCTTTTCTTTCTTTTTTCTCGTTTGGACCCAGAACTTTTTAGAGCCCAGTGACGACCCTGTTACTGTGACTGTTAGCCCATGGAGTCACTTTTACCAGTTGGGCTAATTTTAACGTACTGCAGCTAACATGCTATCAACATGAAATTGCTATTTTGGTCATTAAGACAAGATAAGAGCCGTACGCTTTTTTCATTTGCGTTTTGCCATAGTGCCTTTTATCTGCAAATTTCCAAGACTGGCGCGACTCACGGGATGGGATGGTAAACATTAACTTGTAAAAGAGACCAATATGGATGCTCGGACACCACGAAGGGACTCGAACCCTCAATCTTCTGATCCGAAGTCAGACGCCTTATCCATTAGGCCACGCGGTCTGGCTGCCAACTCTGTGTTTCGCAAAAAAAAATGTATTATATGATCATTATATTGATACAGAACACACAAATCATTTCTGAATTGCATTCAACTCACTTTGACTGTGTGAAGACGTGGTCTACAAAACACATTCTTCATCTGAGTGCTTTCACCCCAATGTATGCCGAGCAGCATCTGTCAGGATGCCGAGTGGTCTAAGGCGCCAGACTCAAGAGTGCAGCTCTTTCCCAAGCTGGGTGTTCTGGTCTCCAAATGGAGGCGTGGGTTCAAACCCACTTCTGACACAAGCAGTTTTTTTTGTTAGCATTGCATCATCCTCCATGCACTCAGTCAGTGCCTCTCCCTGAGGCCTTTCATAGACGAAAATGTACAAGTGCTTACTAGGCTCCATGTATTTCTCCAAAGCAATAGTGTTCTAATTTCATTTATTTGCATCTCTTCAGAAGAATCAGTACTTCCAGATAACCCAAAGGCTAGTTACTGACTCAAAACGCACAGATTGTTTTGAAAATATTCCTCCTTCGGCACCAGCCAAGGAAAATGAGCCCGCTCCCATTATACTTAAAGGAAAAGCTGGAAATAAAAGAGGAGATGCAAGAAGACCCTGGAAGGGCTCGATTCCTCTTCTCCTTTTCCTTTTCTACTCTCCTTTGTGCATTTTGCTTTCACATCACGTTCTTCTATCGTCTTCCCTATTTTTGTGTAAATTCTCTACCGTTTTGGTGGCCACACCTATAAATTGATTCACCCATCCCGTTTTTTTTCTTTCCTTTTCTTTCTTTTTTCTCTGTTGGACCCAGGAACTTTTTAGAGCCCAGTGACGACCCTGTTACTGTGACTGTTAGGCCATGGAGGTCACTTTTACCAGTTGGGCTAATTTTACACTGTACTGCAGCTAACGTATCAACATACAGGAAATTGCTATTTTGGTCATTAAGACAAGATAGAGAGCCGTACGCATTTTTTCATTTGCGTTTTGCCATAGTGCTTTTATCTGCAAATTTCCAAGACTGGCGCATGACTCACAGCCGATGGGATGGTAAACATTAACTTGTAAAAGAGACCAATATGGATGCTCGGGACAACCACGAAGGGACTCGAACCCTCAATCTTCTGATCCGAAGTCAGACGCCTTATCCATTGGCCACGCGTCTGGCTGCCAACTCTTTGTTTCCAGAAAAAAATGTATTATATGATACATTATATTGATACAGAACACACAAATCATTTCTGAATTGCATTCAACTCACTTTGACTGTGTGAAGACGTGGTCTACAAACCATTCTTCATCTAGTGCTTTCACCCCAATGTATGACAGCAGCTCTGTCAGGATGGCCGAGTGGTCTAAGGCGCCAGACTCAAGAGTGCAGCTCTTTCCCAAGCTGGGTGTTCTGGTCTCCAAATGGAGGCGTGGGTTCAAATCCCCTTCTGACACAATGCACTTTTTTTTATCAGCATTGCATCATCCTCCATGCACTCAGTCAGTGCCTCTCCCTGCAGGCCTTTCATAGACGAAAAGTACAAAGTGCTTACCAGGCTCCATGTATTTCTCCAAAGCAATAGTGTTCTAATTTCATTTATTTGCATCTCTTCAGAAGAATCAGTACTTCCAGGTCCAAAGGCTTAGTTACTGACTCAAAACGCACAGATTGTTTTGAAAATATTCTCTCCTGGCTTTTTAGAGAGCGGCACCAGGCAAAGGAGAATGAGCTCGCTCCCATTATACTTAAAGGAAAAGCTTGGAAATACAAAGAGGTGAGATGCAAGAAGAGCCTGGAAGGGCTCGATTCCTCTTCTCCTTTTCCTTTTCTACTCTCCTTTGTGCATTTTGCTTTCACCTTTCTCTATTCGTCTTCCCTAGTTTTTATGGTAAATTCTCTACCGTTTTGGTGGCCACACCTATAAATTAATTTCACCCATCCCGTTTTTTTCTTTCCTTTTCTTTCTTTTTTCTCTGTTGGACCCAGGAACTTTTTAGAGCCCAGTGACGACCCTGTTACTGTGACTGTTAGGCCATGGAGGTCACTTTTACCAGTTGGGCTAATTTTACACTGTACTGCAGCTAACATGCTATCAACATGCATGAAATTGCTATTTTGGTCATTAAGACAAGATAGAGAGCCGTACGCATCTTTTCATTTGCGTTTTGCCATAGTGCCTTTTATCTGCAAATTTCCAAGTCTGGCGCATGACTCACAGGCGATGGGATGGTAAACATTAACTTGTAAAAGAGACCAATAGGGATGCTCGGACGACCACGAAGGGACTCGAACCCTCAATCTTCTGATCCGAAGTCAGACGCCTTATCCTTAGGCCACGCGGTCTGGCTGCCAACTCTGTTGTTTCAGAAAAAATGTATTATATGATACATTATATTGATACAGAACACACAATCATTTCTGAATTGCATTCAACTCACTTTGACTGTGTGAAGACGTGGTCTACAAACACATTCTTCATCTGAGTGCTTTCACCCCAATGTATCCGAGCAGCATCTGTCAGATGGCCAGTGGTCTAAGGCGCAGACTCAGAGTGCAGCTCTTTCCCAAGCTGGGTGTTCTGGTCTCCAAATGGAGGCGTGGGTTCAAATCCCACTTCTGACACAATGCCAGTTTTTTTGTTAGCATTGCATCATCCTCCATGCACTCAGTCAGTGCCTCTCCCTGCAGGCCTTTCATAGACGAAAATGTACAAAGTGCTTACTAGGCTCCATGTATTTCTCCAAACAATAGTGTTCTAATTTCATTTATTTGCATCTCTTCAGAAGAATCAGTACTTCCAGATAACCCAAAGGCTTAGTTACTGACTCAAAACGCACAGATTGTTTTGAAAATATTCTCTCGGCACCAGGCAAAGGAGAATGAGCCCGCTCCCATTATACTTAAAGGAAAAGCTTGGAATACAAAAGGTGAGATGCAAAAGAGCCGGAGGGCTCGATTCCTCTTCTCCTTTTCCTTTTCTACTCTCCTTTGTGCATTTTGCTTTCACCTTCTCTATTCGTCTTCCCTAGTTTTTTGGTAAATTCTCTACCGTTTTGGTGGCCACACTATAAATTGATTTCACCCATCCCGTTTTTTTCTTTCCTTTCTTTCTTTTTCTCTGTGGGACCCAGGAACTTTTTAGAGCCCAGTGACGACCCTGTTACTGGGCTGTTAGGCCATGGAGGTCACTTTTACCAGTTGGGCTAATTTTACACTGTATGCAGTAACATGCTATCAACATACATGAAATTGCTATTTGGTCATTAAGACAAGATAGAGAGCCGTACGCATTTTTTCATTTGCGTTTTGCCATAGTGCCTTTTATCTGCAAATTTCCAAGACTGGCGCATGACTCACAGGCGATGGGATGGTAAACATTAACTTGTAAAAGAGACCAATATGGATGCTCGACGAACCACGAAGGGACTCGAACCCTCAATCTTCTGATCCGAAGTCAGACGCCTTATCCATTAGGCCACGCGGTCTGGCTGCCAACTCTGTTGTTTCAGAAAAAATGTATTATAAGATACATTATATGATACAGAACACACAAATCATTTCTGAATTGCATTCAACTCACTTTGAGTGTGAAGACGTGTCTACAAAACACATTCTTCTGAGTGCTTTCACCCCAATGTATGCCGACGCATCTGTCAGGATGGCGGTGGTCTAAGGCGCCAGACTCAAGAGTGCAGCTCTTTCCCAAGCTGGGTGTTCTGGTCTCCAAATGGAGGCGTGGGTTCAAATCCCACTTCTGACACAATGCACTTTTTTTTATCAGCATTGCATCATCCTCCATGCACTCAGTCAGTGCCTCTCCCTGCAGGCCTTTCATAGACGAAAATGTACAAAGTGCTTACCAGGCTCCATGTATTTCTCCAAAGCAATAGTGTTCTAATTTCATTTATTTGCATCTCTTCAGAAGAATCAGTACTTCAGGTAACCCAAAGGCTTAGTTACTGACTCAAAACGCACAGATTGTTTTGAAAATATTCTCTCCTGGTTTTTTAGAGCGGCACCAGGCAAAGGAGAATGAGCCCGCTCCCATTATACTTAAAGGAAAAGCTTGGAAATACAAAGAGGTGAGAGCAAGAAGAGCTGGAAGGGCTCGATTCCTCTTCTCCTTTTCCTTTTTACTCTCCTTTGTGCATTTGCTTTCACCTTTCTCTATTGTCTCCTAGTTTTTATGGTAAATTCTCTACCTTTTGGTGGCCACACTATAAATTGATTTCACCCATCCCGTTTTTTTCTTTCTTTTTCTCTGTTGGACAGGAACTTTTTAGAGCCCAGTGACGACCTGTTACTGTGACTGTAGGCCAGGAGGTCACTTTTACCAGTTGGGCTAATTACACTGTACTGCAGCTAACATGCTATCAACATACATGAAATTGCTATTTTGGTCATTAAGACAAGATAGAGAGCCGTACGCATTTTTTCATTTGCGTTTTGCCATAGTGCCTTTTATCTGCAAATTTCAAGACTGGCGATGACTCACAGGCGATGGGATGGTAAACATTAACTTGTAAAAGAGACCAATATGGATGCTCGGACGACCCACGAAGGGACTCGAACCCTCAATCTTCTGATCCGAAGTCAGAAGCTTATCCATTAGGCCACGCGTCTGGCTGCCAACTCTGTGTTTCCAGAAAAAATGTATATATGATACATTATATTGTACAGAACACCCAAATCTTCTGAATTGCATTCAACTCACTTTGACTGTGTGAAGACGTGGTCTAAAAACACATTCTTCATCTGAGTGCTTTCACCCAATGTATGCCAGCAGCACGTCAGGATGGCCGAGTGGTCTAAGGCGCCAGACTCAAGAGTGCAGCTCTTCCCAAGCTGGGTGTTCTGGTCTCCAAATGGAGGCGTGGGTTCAAATCCCTCTTACACAAGCAGCATTTTTTTTTTAGCATGCATCATCCTCCATGCACTCAGTCAGTGCCTCTCCTGCAGGCCTTTCATAGACGAAAATGTACAAAGTGCTTACAGGCTCCATGGATTTCTCCAAAGCAATAGGTTCTAATTTCATTTATTTGCATCTCTTCAGAAGAATCAGTACATTCCAGTAACCCAAAGGCTTAGGTACTGACTCAAAACGCACAGATTGTTTTGAAAATATTTCTCTGGTTTTTAGAGAGCGGCACCAGGCAAAGGAGAATGAGCCCGCTCCCATTATACTTAAAGGAAAAGCTTGGAAATACAAAGAGGTGAGATGCAAGAAAGAGCTGGAAGGGCTCGATTCCTTTCTCCTTTTCCTTTTCTACTCTCCTTTGTGCATTTGCTTTCACCTTCTCTATTCATCTTCCCTTGTTTTATGGTAAATTCTCTACCGTTTTGGTGGCCACACCATAAATTGATTTCACCCATCCCGTTTTTTTCTTTCCTTTTCTTTCTTTTTTCTTGTTGGACCAGGAACTTTTTAGAGCCCAGTGACGACCCTGTTACTGTGACTGTTAGGCATGGAGGCACTTTTACCAGTTGGGCTAATTTTACACTGTACTGCAGCTAACATGCTATAACATCATGAAATTGCTATTTTGGTCATTAAGACAAGATAGAGAGCCGTACGCATTTTTTTCATTGCGTTTTGCCATAGTGCTTTTCTGCAAATTTCAAGACTGGCGCATGACTCACAGGCGATGGGATGGTAAACATTAACTGTAAAAGAGACCAATATGATGCTCGGACAACCACGAAGGGACTCGAACCCTCAATCTTTTTAAGTCAGACGCCTTATCCATTAGGCACGGGTCTGGCTGCCAACTCTGTTGTTTCAAAAAAAATGTATTATAAGATACATTATATTGATACAGAACACACAAATCATTTCTGAATTGCATTCAACTCACTTTGACTGTGTGAAGACGTGGTCTACAAAACACATTCTTCATCTGAGTGCTTTCACCCCAATGGATGCTGAGCAGCAACTGTCAGGATGGCCGAGTGGTCTAAGGCGCCAGACTCAAGAGTGCAGCTCTTTCCCAAGCTGGGTGTTCTGGTCTCCAAATGGAGGCGTGGGTTCAAATCCCACTTCGACACAACGCAGTTTTTTTGTTAGCATTGATATCCTCCATGCACTCAGTCAGTGCCTCTCCCTGCAGGCCTTTCATAGACGAAAATGTACAAAGTGCTTACTAGGCTCCATGTATTTCTCCAAAGCAATAGTGTTCTAATTTCATTTATTTGCATCTCTTCAGAAGAATCAGTACTTCCAGATAACCCAAAGGCTTAGTTACTGACTCAAAACGCACAGATTGTTTTGAAAATATTCTCTCCTGGCTTTTTAGAGAGCGGCACCAGGCAAAGGAGAATGAGCTCGCTCATTATACTTAAAGGGAAAGCTTGGAAATACAAAAGAGTGAGATGCAAGAAGAGCCTGGAAGGGCTCGATTCCTCTTCTCCTTTCCTTTTCTACTCTCCTTTGTGCATTTTGCTTTCACCTTTCTCTATTCGTCTTCCCTAGTTTTTATGGTAAATTCTCTACCGTTTTGGTGGCCACACCTATAAATTGATTTCACCCATCCCGTTTTTTTTCTTTTTTTTCTCTGTTGGACCCAGGAAACTTTTAGAGCCCAGTGACGACCCTGTTACTGTGACTGTTAGGCCATGGAGGTCACTTTTACCAGTTGGGTAATTTTCACTGTACTGCAGCTAACATGCTATAACAATGAAATTGCTATTTTGGTCATTAGACAAGATAGAGAGCGTACGCATTTTTCATTTGCGTTTTGCCATAGTGCTTTTATCTGCAAATTTCCAAGACTGGCGCATGACTCACAGGCGATGGGATGGTAAACATAACTTGTAAAAGAGACCAATATGGATGCTCGGACGACCACGAAGGGACTCGAACCCTCAATTCTTGATCCGAAGTCAGACGCCTTATCCATTAGGCCACGCGGTCTGGCTGCCAACTCTGTTGTTTCCAGAAAAAAATGTATTATTGATACATTATATTGATACAGAACACACAAATCATTTCTGAATTGCATTCAACCACTTTGACTGTGTGAAGACGTGGTCTACAAAACACATTCTCATCTGAGTGCTTTCACCCAATGTATGCCAGCAGCATCTGTCAGGATGGCCGAGTGGTCTAAGGCGCCAGACTCAAGAGTGCAGCTCTTTCCCAAGCTGGGTGTTCTGGTCTCCAAATGGAGGCGTGGTTAAATCCCACTCTGACACAACGCAGTTTTTTGTTAGCATTGCATCATCCTCCATGCACTCAGTCAGTGCCTCTCCCTGCAGGCCTTTCATAGACGAAAATGTACAAAGTGCCTACTAGGCTCCATGTATTTCTCCAAAGCATAGTGTTCTAATTTCATTTATTTGATCTCTTCAGAAGAATCAGTACTTCCAGATAACCCAAAGGCTTAGTTACTGACTCAAAACGCAAGATGTTTTGAAAATATTCTCTCCTGGCTTTTTAGAGAGCGGCACCAGGCAAAGGAGAATGAGCCCGCTCCCATTATACTTAAAGGAAAAGCTTGGAAATACAAGAGGTGAGATGCAAGAAGGCCTGGAAGGGCTCGATTCCTCTTCTCCTTTCCTTTTCTACTCTCCTTTGTGCATTTTGCTTTCACCTTTCTTTATTCGTCTTCCTAGTTTTTATGGTAAATTCTCTACTTTGGTGGCCACACCTATAATTGATTTCACCATCCCGTTTTTTCTTTCCTTTCTTCTTTTTTCTCTGTTGGACCCAGGAACTTTAGAGCCCAGTGACGACCCTGTTACTGTGACTGTTAGGCCATGGAGGTCACTTTTACCAGTTGGGCTAATTTACACTGTATGCAGCTAACATGCTATCAACATACATGAAATTGCTATTTTGGTCATTAAGACAAGATAGAGAGCCGTACGCATTTTTTCATTTGCTTTGCCATAGTGCCTTTTATCTGCAAATTTCCAAGACTGGCGCATGACTCACAGGCGATGGGATGGTAAACATTAACTTGTAAAAGAGACCAATATGGATGCTCGGACAACCACGAAGGGACTCGAACCCTCAATCTTCTGATCCGAAGTCAGACGCCTTATCCATTAGGCCACGCGGTCTGGCTGCCAACTCTGTTGTTTCCAGAAAAAAATATTATAAGATACATTATATTGATACAGAACACACAAATCTTCTGAATTGCATTCAACTCACTTTGACTGTGTGAAGACGTGGTCTACAAAACAATTCTTCATCTGAGTGCTTTCACCCCAATGTGATGCGAGCAGCATCCGTCAGGATGGCCGAGTGGTCTAAGGCGCCAGACTCAAGAGTGCAGCTCTTCCCAAGCTGGGTGTTTGGTCTCCAAATGGAGGCGTGGGTTCAAATCCCACTTCTGACACAACGCAGTTTTTTTAGCATTGCTCATCCTCCATGCACTCAGTCAGTGCCTCCCCTGCAGGCCTTTCATAGAAGAAAATGTACAAAGTGCTTACAGGCTCCATGTATTTCTCCAAAGCAATAGTGTTCTAATTCATTATTTGCATCTCTTCGAAGAATCAGTACTTCCAGATAACCCAAAGGCTTAGTTAATGACTCAAAACGCACAGATTGTTTTGAAAATATTCTCTCCGGCGGTTTTTAGAGAGCGGCACCAGGCAAAGGAGAATGAGCCCGCTCCATTAACTTAAAGGAAAAGCTTGGAAATACAAAGAGGTGAGATGCAAGTAGAGCCTGGAGGGCTCGATTCCTCTTCCCTTTCCTTTCTACTCTCCTTGTGCATTTTGCTTTCACCTTCTTATTCTCTTCCCTAGTTTTTATGGTAAATTCTCTACCGTTTTGGTGGCCACACCTATAAATTGATTTCCCCATCCCGTTTTTTCTTTCCTTTTCTTTCTTTTTCTCTGTTGGACCCAGGAACTTTTTAGAGCCAGTGACGACCCTGGTACTGTGGACTGTTAGGCCATGGAGGTCACTTTTACCAGTTGGTAATTTTACACGTACTGCAGCTAACATGCTATCAACATGCATGAAATTGCTATTTTGGTCATTAAGACAAGATAGAGAGCCGTACGCATTTTTTCATTTGCGTTTTGCCATAGTGCCTTTTATCTGCAAATTTCCAAGACTGGCGCATGACTCACAGGCGATGGGATGGTAAACATTAACTTGTAAAAGAGACCAATATGGATGCTCGGACGACCACGAAGGGACTCGAACCCTCAATCTTCTGATCCGAAGTCAGACGCCTTATCCATTAGGCCACGCGGTCTGGCTGACAACTCTGTTGTTTCCAGAAAAAAATTTATTATATGATACATTATATTGATACAGAACACACAAATAATTTCTGAATTGCATTCAACTCACTTTGACTGTGTGAAGACGTGGTCTACAAAACACATTCTTCATCTGAGTGCTTTCACCCCAATGTATGCCAAGCAGCATCTGTCAGGATGGCCGAGTGGTCTAAGGCGCCAGACTCAAGAGTGCAGCTCTTTCCCAAGCTGGGTGTTCTGGTCTCCAAATGGAGGCGTGGGTTCAAATCCCACTTCTGACACAACGCAGTTTTTTTGTTAGCATTGCATCATCCTCCATGCACTCAGTCAGTGCCTCTCCCTGCAGGCCTTTCATAGACGAAAATGTACAAAGTGCTTACCAGGCTCCATGTATTTCTCCAAAGCAATAGTGTTCTAATTTCATTTATTTGCATCTCTTCAGAAGAATCAGTACTTCCAGATAACAAGGCTTAGTTACTGACTCAAAACGCACAGATTGTTTTGAAAATATTCTCTCCTGGCTTTTTAGAGAGCGGCACCAGGCAAAGGAGAATGAGCCCGCTCCCATTATACTTAAAGGAAAAGCTTGGAAATACAAAGAGGTGAGATGCAAGAAGAGATTGGAGCCTGGTAGGGCTCGATTCCTCGTCTCCTTTTCCCTTTCTACTCTCCTTTGTGCATTTTGCTTTCACCGTTCTCTATTCTGCTTCCCTAGTTTTTATGGTAAATTCTCTACCGTTTTGGTGGCCACACCTATAAATTGATTTCACCCATCCCGTTTTTTTCTTTCCTTTTCTTTCTTTTTTCTCTGTTGGACCCAGGAACTTTTTAGAGCCCAGTGACGACCCTGTTACTGTGACTGTTAGGCCATGGAGGTCACTTTTACCAGTTGGGCTAATTTTACACTGTACTTCTGGTCTCCAAATGGAGGCGTGGGTTCAAATCCCACTTCTGACACAACGAAGTTTTTTTGTCAGCCTTGCATTATCCTCCATGTACTCAGTCAGTGCCTCTCCCTGCAGGCCTTGTTGTTTCCAGAAAAAAATTTATTATATGATACATTATATTGATACAGAACATGCAAATCATTTCTGAATTGCATTCAACTTACTTTGACTGTGTGAAGACGTGGTCTACAAAACACATTCTTCATCTGAGTGCGTTCACCCCAATGTATGCCGAGCCTCGTCTGTCAGGATGGCTGAATGGTCTAAGGCACCTGACTCAAGAGTGCAGCTCTTTCTCAAACTGAGTGTTCTGGTCTACAAATGGAGGCGTGGGTTCCAATCCCACTTCTGACACAACGCAGTATTTTTGTCCGCGTTGCATCATCCAAAATACATACAAAAGATGTTTGTTTGTTTTTTTATAAAAATTTGGGAGAGGGAAATGCCTGGCAGGGCAAGAGGTGGGTCTACTGTTACTTAATGGTGCTTTTCCTACAAAGTGTATCTCCTTCCCTGCTTTCCCTTGCATGAAGCATACTCTAAGGGAGACAAGCCAATGGGGTATGCAGTCTATCCGGTGGGGCCAAGCCTGCCTGGCTTCGTAATAATGTTGTCAAATTGCAGTGGGTCTACAGTAACTCAATTGTACTGTTCCTACAAAGCGTATCCCTTTCCCCGCTTTCCCTTGCGCGAAGCATACTCTAAAGGGAGAGAAGCCAATGGGGTACGGGGTTTGTCGGGTGGGGCCAAGCTTGCCTGGCTCCGCAATAATGTTGTCAAATTGCAGTGGTTCTACTGTTACTCAATGGTGCTGTTCCTACAACTCGTATCCACTTCCCCGCTTTCCCTTGTATGAAGCATACTCTGACCGAGAGAAGCAAATGGGGTACGGGGTCTGTCCGGTGGGGCCAAGCCTGCCTGGCTCCGCAATAATGTTGTTTAATTGCAGTGGGTCTACTGTTACTCAATGGTGCTGTTCCTACAAAGTGTATCCTCTTCCACGCTTTCTCTTGCACGAAGCATACTCTGAGGGAGAGAAGATAATAGGGTACGGGGTATTTTCGGTGGGGCCAAGCATGCCTGGCTCTGCAATAATGTTGTCAAATTGCAGTGGGCCTACTGTTACTCAATGGTGCTGTTCCTGCAAAGCGTATCCCCTACCCCGCTTTCCCTTGTACGAAGCATACTCTGAGGGAGAGAAGCAAATGGGGTATGGGTCTGTCCGGTGGGGCCAAGCATGCCTGGCTCTTCAATAATGTTTTCAAATTGCAGTGGGTCTACTTTTACTCAATGGTGCTGTTCCTACAAAGCGTATCCTCTTCCCTGCTTTCCCTTGCATAAAGCATACTCTGAGGAAGAGAAGCCAATAGGGTACAGGGTCTGTCCGGTG
>JAACNH010001815.1:0-56000 GCA_019447015.1 Hymenochirus boettgeri
GTTATCAGAGTCCAGGAATCAGTATCAGTTATCAGAGTCAGGTATCGTTATCAGTATCAGTCAGTATCAGTGTCAGGTATCATTCATCATGTATCAGTCAGGTATCATTCATCAGATCATAGTATATTCTATGTATCAGTCAGGTATCATTCATCATGTATCAGTCAGGTATCATTCATCATGTATCAGTCAGGTATCATTCATCATGTATCAGTCAGGTATCATTCATCAGGCATCAGAATCAAGTATCATTCATCAGGCATCAGAATCAAGTATCATTCATCAGGCTATATCATCGGTATCCGAGTCAGGCATCATCATCAGAGTATAAGCAACCAATCAGATCTGGTTTAACATTTGAAAGCTAACATTGATTGGTTGGGGCAAAATTAGGGCCATTTTTAACGATAAACTTTTATTAATAACCCTGAATGTTACTATTGGTGATATGAATCACATTTGCGGTTATGTCATGCTAAGAAATTTTAAGCAGATGTCTCTGGAATGTGACCATGCCCCCAGATATCGCTGTCACGGCCTCACCCCCAAACTCATGGTCATGCTCATACCCCAACCATCAAGGCCACACCTCCAAAGATAACTGCCATGCCTCCAAATATTGCAACACGTGCCCCCAAATGTTGTGGCCAAGCTACCATATATTGTGGTCACCCCCCCAAACCCCCCCAACATTATGGTCCACACTCATACATCATGCCCCACCCACCAAACATCAGGTCTGTTCCCAAATCCCACTGACAATACCAAACACTCTGTCCCTGCTCCCAAACATCACAGCACCCTTAGAAACAACGTGGCCATGCCCCAAATATCGCGACCAGCTAAAATCATGTGCAAGCCTCCTGGACACCACAACATCACAGACAGGACCCAGACTGTCTACACAGTGCCCCCACCCACCGCAACATTGCAGACATGCCCCATCCACCTATCAACCTGGACGGTTGGGGGTATGGTACACAGGAATTACCTGCATTACCTGGACTTAAGAAACAGACACACACTGCCCACATGTCACACACTTCACAGTTACAACTAAAACAAAGACATCATGGCACTTTCAATTTGGACCAGAAAGTAACTTATTGATTGGGATCTAATAGTCAATAAATTGATCCTTGAGCAAGGATAAAGTGTTAAAGTGCAAACACGTGACATACTGCTAACTAATGTGCAAAAATTACGCTTAATAAACACACACACGCTCAACAGCGCTACAGAATTAAGCCCGGCTTTACAACACAAAGAGCCTCACGTCACATGCTTCAGAGACACGGTCATTCACTCAAGTGCGTGCTATTCAGTTGCAATCATCTGTTGTCCCAATAGCAAATTCCATGTAGCATGTTCACAAGTAGTTCACCCACAACATTTGTATATTTATGCTCCAAGTGGAAAAACTGATAAACATATGTGCTATACATCCCTCAAGCAATGTCACCTCCTCAACTCATACTATAAAATACATGAAGTACATTACCAACTGTGCACTTTTTTTCCCCCTGTCTCTTCCATCTAAGCCAAACACACACATGCACATAAAAAAAATACTATACTCACATTGTGTCAATGGGCAACGCCGGTGCAACTGTTAATAAGATATATTTGAAGATATGTTTGTAGATCTACGTATCTATTTTCTTGTATTGTGTGAAGTGTGTAAATTCCGTTTTTGTTAATTTAAAGACTGAGAAAGGAATCTAATCTAATAAATAATATTTTTTAAGTAGGGTTTCCCCAAGACATGAAATTATTTTTAGGATTCGAAAATTACGCAAAAGTCACCATCATTTTACCAAGTGTCTCAAATACTCCCCACTGTTTTGGCGTTGGTTTGCTGAGACTGACACTTTTTAAAAAAAAAATTATGACATTTATTTTTTTTTATGACATTTACTTTTAAAAGATTTCATTTAGTTGCTTGTGAAGGTTCTCATTCATCCAGGCCATGGTATATCTGTTGTTTCAATTACAATCAACTGGACTTGAGTTTAGTTCTTGAAGACGTTTCGCTGTCACCCGACTGGCTTTCTCAATTCAAATGACGTGTACAAGAATCTGTGGCAATTATGTACCCTGAAATCCCAATTAGCTATCACAGCCAAGTGTTAAGGGCGTGATTGGATAGAGGTGTTATGGAACACCCAGAGTAAGGTGTCAAAATGTTTTAATGTTAACATATTGGCAAAGGAACGTGACTGGTTCAAGAGAGGTGCTAAGGAGCCTTTATGTGAAAATAAGAAACCAGCCTAAATAGAGGTGGGGGGGTTCGACAACCAACTGTCTGCCATGTACAATGCTGTTTTGACACCTTACTCGGGGCTTCCTATAACACCTCTTAGCCACTATCCAATCACGCCCTTAACACCTGGCTGTGATATGCTAATTGGGATTTCCAGGGTACATAATTGCCACAGATTCTTGTACAAGTCATTCTGAATTGAGAAAGCCAGTCGGATGACTAGCGAAAGTCTTCAAGAACTAAACTTCAAGTCCATTTGATCTAATTGAATACAACAGATATTTCATTTAGTTTTTTTTTTTTTTTGCTAAAAAAGATTAATATAGCATGTTATTCAACGGGGTCTAAATCATTATCTGGCCATGCAGTTTGACATCGCATCTCAACCATCACAGGCGCCGCTGCCGGACCGGCCCCTTCTGCTTGCTTCTGTCATGGAAGCTAAGCAGAAGAACGCCAGGGAATGGAGGATGAAAAGTAGGTTTACCAGCACCTGTGAAAGGTGGGGGGCACTTGCATATTCATTTTAGCATTATATTATGTAACAAATTATAACATTTATATTATTGAACAAATATCAAGGATTTGGAAAATTTGTCTCAATTGATTTTTGCCAAAATCTGGGGGGGGAAAGTGGAAGATGAGGTTGCCATACATTAGTACGTGTATTTCATAGCTTTATTATATTGTTAAAGGGCATTGTCCACCCTTTAAAAAAAATGTATATGTGGTAGGGCACCTTCCCCCAGCCCCAACCGCATTATATAGATTCCAGAAAGTCCCCTGATAGTTACATACCATCCCTCTTTCCCCCGCCACACCAGTCCCCGCCCTCTGCTTGCACGTACTGCAAGCAGGGGCGAACCGGCAGTCGCGTCCCTATTGGCTGAGAGGCAGCCAATCACAGACACGGCTGCCGGCAGTTCAAACACCGGGGGAAAGAGGTAAGGTATAAATATCCGGAGTCTCTGAAAATCTAATAGGCAGTTGGGCTGGGGAAGGAGCTCTATCATATAAGAAATGGAGTTTGAAGCTAGGGGGAAGTAGAGCAAACAGGAAGGAGAGGGAGGGGGGGGTGGATGTGAAGGGCTGCTCTGAGCAAGACAAAAACCTCTGAGAGGACAGCTCAGAGGCGGAAACAATTTCCCTGGTGGCCAGGCTCCTGGTGGTCAGTTTTCTAGACTTTGGAGGGACATTACAGGAGAACCATTTGAATCTGGATGTAAGGTAAGGATTTTTATACACTACAGAGTGGGGCAAATAGTGGGTTAATTTTAGTTTTGGGGTGGGCATGCCCTTTAACGACAAACAATTCCATTTTATTATTATAATTATTTATTTATTTTCTTAATGGTAAAAATGGCATAATATTAAAATGTACACAGTATAATTTCTAGATGGGCCTATTATAATCTAGATTGGTATTTGCAAGTCACTAATAACCTATTGTCAAGGTACAATAGAATAGTCAATCTACATAAAGTGCACCCTGGGAATTTTTGTTCACAGTGATTTGCAAGTGATATCACCCTTTTGGGTATAAAAGTAGCCCTTTCACTGAACTCTTGATTATTATTTGATTTCATCTTATTTAATTCATCACATCATTCCCTGGATTCAGCTACTCACTTAAACATAATTTTCTATTGTACATTTCTATGTAAGCACAATCAGTTGATTAAGGTTTAGAAGTATTTTAGAAGAATTTGTTTTGACATCCAGGAAAGCCATGAACTTTCTGGCCATCAGTCTGGTGTATAGTATATTATTAAAGGGACAGTTTCATTCTCAGGAGAGAAAGGTTATAGGCCCACAGTGAACTGTAGATTCTTTTTCTCTAAAAAAGGAAGTCTTGTTTTTATTGGAATATAAACAATGCAGCAATTTACTATATCGCATCAGCCATATTTAAGAAAGCATTTTAAATAGAAGTTAATTGTACGAAATAAATATACACTCTTTATTGTATGCAAGACGGTAAGAATATAGGGTGCTCACAGTATCATTTTCATGCTACCAACAGTTCCAAAATCTACAGAAAAGAACAAACTAACAACTAAAGCCTCAGAACAATGAGCCAGGAGGCAGACCCTTGACATAAAAGCAGTAACCTGTATCTCATTTTGATATGGTTACTGGGAGATTTACCTTACTAATGTGGGGTTTGTGTCTTACTAAGCATTACTTACATTCTAGTTTCACACAGTTTGGTCAATGACCATTATGTTCTTTACACATGCTCCAGTCCTGAGATGGTCACACCCACTAGTAGTCTCTAACTAATCTTTTTACAATTTACAAGACAGATTAAGCAAGGGACCATGTGACTAAGGTTAAAAGTGTCAGGTGTGGCCAGACACTGCACATACACACAGTTATTTTATTGAGTCCTCGAGGGTTACATTTAGTTGAATGCCATTTACCTGAATGGATTTTACATTTATTTGTTTGTTTGTTGTTTTTTCTCATTAGACTGCCCTTTTCTCCTGCATTGTCCTGTGATCCATAGGAGGGGAGCAGCAAATGTAAATTCAATTATTACTAATATTTACTAAGAAATCGTTTTTCCTCCCCCCCATAGGTTATGACAAAGAGCAGGAAGCTGAAACACATCAGGGAGTTCTGGATAGGTTTTAGTTAGACAGTAAAATTGTGTTCACCTGATTTGAAGACTTGGTGTGTGCTTTGTTTCTGGTGTGCGCCAGTGTTTTGCTTTGTGGAAAGTTTGGACTAAATATTTATGTCAATGTTAAATAAAAAGTGGAAAGACATTTTTTGCAATGTTGGCAGGAGAGCATTTCTATATTTACCTATGACAAATGCTGAATTGCCATTTATGACAGTTGCCACTTACAGTTATCTAATGCAGACAGACCACCAGGGTGCTATACCATTAGAGGTAGTACCACATATAACAAGTTCTTGGTAACCCCTTTTTTTCATCATCATATTCACCAGTTTTAGGATTGAAAACAATGGCACTAAATGAAATAGACTGAACCACATTACTGCAGTAAAAGACACATAAATAACCAGTGTTTTCTAACCCATTGTAGTAGGAGCACAATTACAATCTGCAGCACAGACCAGTATATACAGTGCTATAAAGTACATAAGCAACAAATCACCCGGGTAATGCATTGTTATGGGTAGTTCACATGTACTCCTAGTCAAGACCTCAAATATTATGGGCCTATTAATCCCCAGGACAAGCTAGCAGTTATATTGGAAAATGCATACAAGCAAAATGTTACTTTAAGTATAATCCCTTGTGTAGGGACATTATTAAAGCATTAAAGGGCATGTTGCCCATTAATACATTTCTATGGATAAGTTCACAGAAAGAAATTCCTATAAGCAAGTTACCTTGTGCTGCTTTGTAGTGTAATTTACTATACAGTATATTTAGGAAAAGTAATATGGAGGTGAGATGTGGGCCAGGCTTTATTTCCATGCCTGCTAGAAACACTAGCTGCTGGTGATTAATGTGAAATTCGAATTGCCCTGGGGTATTTTCCTCTACTTTATTAATCCAGAACTGTTCTGAAAATTGTTTGTATTAACTGGAATGCATAGAGAGCATTAGAAAGAGGCTTTCTGTGCTGAATTCTGATCTTATTTGACCTTACAACATCTAACACAGAGGTTGGGCAGAAAATTAAAGGATTCATCTTATTGGCTGCGGTAAGGATTACTCCATCCTATCTGACCATCATCAAATAGCCAAACAGTATACTATGCAATGACCTGAGGGCACAGTGCCATTATTTCAGTCTGTATTCCTTTGCATAACATCTTTTTTTTTTTTATTTCCATTGGAAAGCAATAATGAGGTTTCTGCCAATGCAGCTGCTTGGACCACCCTACAAACAAAAATGTTGAAATATATAAAGAGTAAATGATTCAATTGACCGGTGATCTTAGAATTAAGGTTAAAGAACATTAAATCAATGCTTTTTTATAGATTGATCTGATGCCCTGACATTAAGTGGGATTATTGAAAGCATTGGCCTTGAGAATTTTCTGTTGCACGAGACTAGGTTGACTTTATATCCAATTCCCAGTGACCTGCTTTTATCTACTGGGACTAGTTGTCAAGACTGGGATATTTTCTCCATAAGACAAATATTTTACACTTAAAAAACAATCATTCATGTCACCAGCATTCTGTGATGCAAAGAAAAATCAACATCCTTTGTTCTTCTTGTAGTCTTGCACATTCAACTTCCAGGATAAACCCAACAGTTCATTAGCCAGGGCAAGATGATAGCAAGAAAAAAAGGTTTTCTATTTAGTGTCAAGAAGAGCTTCCTTTGTACTGATAATAAATCAGAGGAGTTGAGAATAATCCTGCCAAACTACTTGAAAGAAAGCTAAATAGACATCTTAACTTTACTGCATAACAAATAAGGTCAAGAACATTGACACTAATGGCTAATTTAATTAAAATAGTTCACTTTTAGCAGAACAATAAAGGACAAATAAACTAAACTTTACTTAAATGTTAGTGTTCCATACTATTGTCTAAAGAAAGTACCTAAAATAAAAAACTATATATAAGATTGGAACAGGATAATCTAGCAATTACGTGCTAATAAGTGAATTCTAAACAGACCTGGTGCAAGCTACATCAGTGGGACCCACGCACACACTACATTCGGGAATGAGAATAGCTTTTTTACCCAATGCTTCGTGGGGGAGACAATCAGAGTGGATTGTCAGTTAGGACAGAGCAGGTGGCAGGATGATTTCTGAAAAAATAGCATTATCTATTCAAGCTGTAGTAAAAGAAAATTGTGTGTATATAATGAACATGGAGGATAGCTAGGGGGTTTTATTAAATAGAACAGAAACAGCAAGGCGAATGAATTTACCAACAATATTAATAAAAAAAAAAATGTAATGGCTGCTTGGCAGTAATCTGTCCTGTGAGAAGGTAGGGGTTGGAGATCTGTAAACCCCCATGGGGGAGGGCAAAGGTTTTCAGTGGTCAAATTTGGTAAGTGATCCCGTTAAGTAGACTAATAGATGATGTTGGTAGATGGTGACACACATGCTAGATTGTATCTACAGTGTCTCATAATTATTTTCCTACCTCCATATAAAAAAATAATTAACTTAATTTTTATTTTATTTATTCTTACTAAAAATAAAATCACAAAATTAAACTATTCGATCATCTGCAAATTCTATTGTACTAAGCCCTGAAAGTTAATTGTATACTGCCCCAAAATGGGGCCTTTCAACCAAAGTTTATACTTTGTATGAAAAGAATGACAAATCTTAAAACAAATCTTAAGACAAATTAAAGACAATCTTAATGCTGTGTGCTAAACGCGCTGGTCAAATGTTTCTGCCATGTTGTGGCCCTTGTCGAAAAATTGTGGTATCATCATCATGCATATTTTAAAGTAGTATCCACCCTAGTCACCCCCCTCCCTCCCCATATTAACAAAGAGCCCTATCCATGTATACAAGATTACACTTATAATTACCAATAACATTGTAGTCAATAAATCAGAATACATTAAATATTTCATTACTAAACACTGTATATCAAACAGGATCGATTACCCAAAAGCTGAAAAGGTCTATAGGAAACAAGACAAGCCGATTGTTCATTTAAATCTTGGGGTTCACGTATTAAGGTTTCTAATCACCGCTCCTTTCTTTGTAGTAGAGCGCATTCTCTGTTAACTCCATCCCTAATGGGTACCTGGTCTATGGCCATTTCATACTGACTAAAAGATGGTTGCCCCTCCCTGAAGTTGCACTTTGTACTGGGGTGGGGCAAAATTAGCACCAATTTTAATGATAAGAACTTTTATTGAATCTCCCCGATAGTCTTTTCAGGTTTTATATTTGTATATAAATGTGATTCATATCACCAATAGCAACATAGTATTACCAGGGTTTATATTTGTATATAAATGTCATTCATATCTCTAATAGTAATATAGTCTTTCCAGGGTTTATATTTGTATATAAATGTCATTCATATCACCAATAGTAACATAGTCTTTCCAGGGTTAATATTTGTATATAAATGTGGTTTATATCACAATAGTAACATAGTCTTTCCAGGGTTTATATTTGTATATAAATGTGATTCATATCATCAGTAGTAGCATAGTCTTTCCATGGTTTATATTTGTATATAAATGTCATTCATATCACCAATAGCAACATAGTCTTTCCAGGGTTTATATTTGTATATAAATCTCAT
This sequence comes from Hymenochirus boettgeri, assembly GCA_019447015.1. Taxonomy (NCBI): domain Eukaryota; kingdom Metazoa; phylum Chordata; class Amphibia; order Anura; family Pipidae; genus Hymenochirus; species Hymenochirus boettgeri. Next base: position 8,490 of record JAACNH010001815.1, read on the forward strand.
TCATATAACTAATAGTAGCATATTCTTTCCAGGGTTTATATTTGTATATAAATGTCATTCATATCACCAATAGTAACATAGTCTTTCTAGGGTTTATATTTGTATATAAATGTCATTCATATCACCAATAGTAACATAGTCTTTCCAAGGTTTATATTTGTATATAAATGTGGTTCATATCACAATAGTAACATAGTCTTTCCAGGGTTTATATTTGTATATAAATGTGATTCATATCATCAGTAGTAGCATAGTCTTTCCAGGGTTTATATTTGTATATACATGTGGTTCATATCACCAATAGTAACATAGTCTTTCCAGGGTTTATATTTGTATATAAATGTGGTTTATATCACCAATAGTAACATAGTCTTTCCAGGGCTTATATTTGTATATAAATGTGATTTATATCACCAATAGTAGCATAGTCTTTCCAGGGTTTATATTTGTATATAAATGTGATTCATATCACCAATAATAGCATACAGGGAGATTTAATAAAAGTTCATATCGTTTAAAATGGTGCTAATTTTGCCCCAACCAATCAGATATTTTTTAACATTTGAAAGCTAACATCTGATTGGTTTGGGCAAAATTAGCACCATTTTAAATGATAAGAACTTTTATTGAATAACCCTGATAGTCTTTCCAGGGTTTATATTTGTATATAAATGTGGTTCATATCACCAATAGTAACATAGTCTTTCCATGGTTTATATTTTAAAACCCAGGAGCAAATTGTAATGTGTTACAGACCTTAAGGGAAATGTCTGGTTCCCTCTATTATAGAAGCTGTTGTTCTGTGTGTGTGAAGCTCTCTGAGTTGTGTAGCCTTACATTAAACTGTTGTTGTGTCACTGAAGTTGACTCTGTGTCTGTGTTGTTGAAGTTGGGCAGCACACAGAGCCCAGGCCCTTCATTTACTGAAGGGCCTGGGGAATCAGAATTGGGGAATCACACTCTGCAAGTGTTGTGCAGGCTTTTTATTGTAGAACTTAGACTTCATGGGCATCACCATTATGTTGAGTCATTCAGACGTGTGGTTGTTTGGTGAGTACATACATACATACATACATACATACATTTATACATACAAGATTTCTGCTTTATATAGTAGATTAAAAATGCACTTATATTTATCACAATGGTGGATCTATACAGTTCCTGTCACTATATTTTGAGGAACCTTTAGTAGCAACCTCATAGAGACCCCTACAGATCTCCAGAGCCCTGGTTGAGAAATACTGGATGAGAGCTTTCCATTTTCAACAATGACTAAAACATTAAAATAGAAACTGCATCCAAAAAGCTGCCAGATGAAGTTGTTGGACAAGATGTACAACTCCTACAATCCCTTGACATCTATGTAAGTTGTATCTCAATAAAAAGGTAAGGGGGGGGGGGCACAGATTACAAATCACTGAGGTAAATCATCCTTAGAGAATATGTAAATGTTTATGTTTCTTCCTAAGCATTTATTCACCAGTCTCTGAGATTGCAACTGTGAAGTTTAGAGAAGGGCACAGATATACATCAATCTTGATTATAGTGTACGAAATGAAGATACATTATAGGAAGAACAATGAATATGAAGATGAATAGGATAATTATGCACAAAACTCTGGAAAATAAAATAACATGAAGTTCCACAAGGATTTCCGAGGTAGCTTGATATATATTGCAAATTACTGATAAAGTTGATTTTCACCAAATTGCTATTTCAGCCAACTTGTCACAGCATATTACTAGTCAGTCTTGTCCTTTTGTATCATACTTAGTAATTTCATTTAAACCAAGCTCAGTCCTGGGATCTAGGAAGTGTTCAAAGATATCAATTGTTCTACTAACACTACTAGCTGGGATAAAGGAACAGTGACCCCAGGTGTGAAAGCATCATTTTTTTTAAAGAACCCCGAAATACACTAAACATATGCATTCAATGCAATTTTTTACCTTTTCATATTAAAGGATATTTATACTCACCTATTCCCCATTCCACAGCTACATAGTACCCAGGGTGAGGACCTTAAACCTTAATTACCACCCCTCCAAATCTAGACCTCGCTAGTTTAAAATCTTCCTGCTTGGCTCCTAAAAATACTTTTCAAGACCCTTTACCTTGGCTCTCTGCTGCTGCGGCTGTTCTGTCCAGAAGGGGAAGGACAGGTAGCGGGGTCAGTGATTGGCTGAGACATTGCACCTAGTATAGGGGGCTGACTGTGAGCAAGTGAAATGTTCAGGAAGTAATGACTGTTTCTGGTCATTATCTCATGCACTAGTGCACAGCAGATCAAAGAAAGCTGCAACCATAAGTAAGTCTGGCTTAAAACCTTTGACAGTGGCCTCTCCCATATTCTATCATAGCTAATTATGGATTCCTTTAAATTATCCAGACCAATCAAAATGGAACCAGACATCTCCACTAGAATTCTGTGGGCACCTCCTTCAAGTTCATTGATGTACACCAAACAGTGCTTGTCAGGCTGAGTTTGGCAGGTTTTCATCTCTACTTGAGGGTGCTATCATCCAGTGCTCACCTGCAGAACAGCACCCCTAAATTAAACCACCATAAATAATTTCTACACAACAAAGACCAGGAAAAGAACATGTGACCTTAATCAACTAATCAGCTCCCTGCTAACCTCAAACCCACATTAAAGAAGCATTTCAAAAACTCTGCTCAATGCAGCCATAATCAAGATCAAGTTGGATTATGTGGATGAATGAAAGAATAAAAAAAAAAAAAATCATAGAAACTAACTATATACTGGTAACTGAAAAGACTACACACCGGCCATCAAAAAAGCCAAATCAGAGACGAGTCCTAAGTCACTACAGATAGTAGCCAAAGCCTAGAAATTGAATTAAACCAACACAGACAAACAAACCTACACAAATATTTTTGTCATCCACTGTAATTCCTTCTGGTGGATTTTAACTCAGGTGTCATACACATATCTGAACCAGTGGCTGGGTGCTATGCCCTTAAAGGTATTAAGTGCCAGTTTTTCTACCTCCTCCATGTAAAGGTTGGCCACAATAGGTAAAACAGGAGATCCCATAGCACATCCGTGTTTTTGCTTATAGAACTTATCCCTGTATTTGAAATAGGTGGTATTCAGGCACAAGTCCAGTAAGGAACACACCTGTTCTGGGTTGAGATCAGTTCTGCTGGTAAGAGTGCAGTCTTGGCCTAGCCGTTTTCTCACCAAGTCAACAGCCTCCTTGGTGGGTATACAGGTGAAGAGAGATGTCACATCATAGGACACAATAGTTTCTTCTGCACCGAGTACTATATCTTCAGTCTTGTTGGTGAAATCCTGAGAGTTCTGGATGTGATGCTTTGAACTTCCCACCAATGGTCCTAAGATGTTGGCTAGGTATTTTGCCACCTTGTATCTTACAGAGTTGATGCTGCTGACTATAGGTCTTAGTGGTGCCCCTTCCTTATATATCTTTGGGAGTCCATATATGCATGGATGTGCCTTACCAGGGTAGAGGCGATGATGCATTGCTCGATTAATAGCTGTATCCTTTTGAAGCTGTTGTAGTAAGTCTATGACCTTTTTCTTGTAACGGCTGGTGGGATCCCTTGTTAAAGCCTCATATGTGTTGTTATCGGCGAGGAGCATGGTCACCTTAGCATGGTAGTCTGAGGTGTTGAATTGTGGATTGAGGCTTCTGTGGCTGCTGTTATATCCACCACAGGGATGGGTTTAGGAGTGATGGCAAAATTCAAGCCCTTAGCAAGGACTTCCATTTCTGGCTGGGTCAGGGTCCTGTTAGACAAGTTTCTCACCCATTCCTCCTTGTTTGATGAAGTGACACTTCCCTCCTTTTGTATCCAAGGTAGTTGTTCTCCTTTTGGGGTGTTCTGGGATGACATAATAAAGAACTTGTTCTGTTGCCTTTGTTTGCCCTTACAGTGCTGAGAAAGCTGTGCTTGAAAGCTAACATCTCAGTGGAGCCCTTAAAACTTGTGGATATCCAGACTGGGCCTTTGTCAAAAGAAGTAGAAGGAAAGAAAAGAACACGAATACCAACAGTGAAGGGGAAAAGCAAGACAGGAGAATGAACATGGTCATCCCATATGAAGCAGGGGTCTACGAGAAATTAATAAGAATTTTCAAAAAAACCTGTATCCCTGTCTGCTTTAAACCGAACAACACACTGAGGCAGCAATTGGTACATCCGAAAGACCCAATACCGAAACACAAGAAAAGCAACATCATATACACAGTGCAGTGCAGTGAAAAATGTTCTGATTTGTATGTGAGGGAGACCAAACAGCAACTGCATCAATGTATGGCCCAGCACAGAAGAGCCAATTCCTCGGGTCAGGACTCAGCCGTGTACCTGCATCTTAAGGATAAAGGACATACCTTTGAAGATTGTAATGTTAACATATTGGCAAAGGAACTTGACTGGTTCAAGAGAGGTGTCAAGGAGGCCATTTATGTGAAAATAAAGAAACCAAGCTTAAATAGAGGTGGGGGGGTTCGGCCCCAACTGTCTGCCATGTACAATGTTGTTTTGACACCTTACCCTGGCGTTCCTATAACACCTCTTAGCACTATCCAATCACGCCCTTAACACCTGGCAGTGATATGATAATTGGGATTTTCCAGGGTACATAATTGGCAAGATTCTTGTACAAGTCATTCTGAATTGAGAAAGCCAGTCGGATGACTAGCGAAACGTCTTCAAGAACTAAACTTTTAGTTGATCTAATTGAATTCAACAGATATACCATGACCTTGATGAATGAGAACCTTCACAAGCAAACCTACACAGACTGTGGCAGCACCGTGACCAGGGAGTACAAGGCCCACTTCCTTCTGCACTACCCCAAATAGGGACACCCATTTTAAAACACTGGAGAGGAGGTCTACAGTGGAAATGATGGCAAACAGACTGAGAGAAACATTTTCAAAAAGGATGGCATTGCATTTTGTTACCCTATTTTTTGGGGAGGTTCTGTACAGGTAATAATATATTTAGAATGAAGAAAACATAGCAGAAAAAATAATCTGCACTCTACTTAGTATGTGTAATATAAAAATCCTGTGTCGGTCTGTCTATCTATCTGCCTGTCTGTCTATCTCTTTATCTCTCTGTCTGTCTATTTATCTATCTATCTATCTATCTATCTATCTATCTATCTATCTATCTATCTATCTATCTATCTATCTATCTATCTATCTATCTCTGTCTATCTATCTCTGTCTATCTACTGTATCTATCTATCTATCAAATCAAAAAGAGCTTTATTGGGAGGATCAATTTACATTTTGACATTGTCAAAGCAAACAAAAAATAATAAAATAATAAAACATGTTAGTATTGGGGTACAGAGAGGTTCACAGTAGGGGGACATGGGTATCAATGGATAATTAATATGTGGACAGTACTATAAGGGGTATATTGGGTTTTAGTCTTTAAGTCGATTGGGGAAGGATAAAGGGATAATTGGGAAAGTAGTCCTTGGACATTGAGTTCATTTATGCTCCTCTCAGTCTGTGAAATGCCGTTACATAGTGTGCCCCAATATTTACTGTGGCTTATTCCTCTCCCAGCAGGATATAGAGTTTTCTCTCTCCATCGAAGCAGTTGAAGTCTGGGATAAAGTCCAACAGCATCTTGAAATGGGGGTTCCGTATTGCTTTGTATTTGGGGCAGTGTAGAAGGAAGTGGGTCTCATCTTCTAAGGTTCCCTGGTCACAGTGCTGGCACAATCTGTTCTCTCTTGGTTTATATGTTTGTCTGTATCAGCCAGATTCGATTTCTAGGCTGTGGGCACTCAGTCTGTAGAGACTCAGGATTTGTCTCTCTTCAGGGTTTTTGACATTCTCCAGGTAGAGGGCCTGTTTGTAGTCTCTGTCCGGTGCCTGGTATATAGTTAGTTTCTGAGACTTATTTTTTTTTTTCTTCCATTCATCCATGTAATCCAATTGGCTCTTGGTTATGGCTGCTGTGATTTGAGATTTAGACAGGCTCTGTGGATGTGGATTTGATGTTAGTAGGGAGCTGATGAGGCTTTATGATGATAAGAGTTGGGGCTACTGTTCTGTAGGTGAGCCCAGAATGATAGGGCCCTTTTTTGCATCTCAAGCAGTAATGGGAATCTGCCAAGCTCAGCCTGACAAGCGATGTTTGATGTACTGCGATGGACCTGAAGGAGGTGCTTACAGAATTCGAGATGGAGTATTTCTGGTGGGCCAGATTCCCATTTTGATTGGTCTGAATCTCATTTACCTTACATTTATTTCCAAATACAATAAAAGAAAATAACTTTAATTTTAATGCTAGATGATTCCTTTCTTTTGAGAAAAGTAGATTGTTTTGGGCAATGTAAGCTATGGTATGAAAGGGATAGTGTGTGCACACAGCAATATGACATCACATTACCCTCTCTGTTTACATTTTTGACCTCCTATAATGAGAAGTGTTAATGATGATTTTGATGTGTTTGTATATACTGACTGAACCAGAAAAGACATTTAAGGCATCATTACCTAACTTGATAAAGTTGTTTATTTATTTCATACAGTGTGTTCTTCCTCTGATTTACATTACTTATACTGTCTACATTGTAGTATCTGTATTCAATGGATAGAACTGAATAATTCCTGTGTTGAGTTGATGTATGTCAAGAGATTGGTCCAACTTATTCAGTCGTTATGTGGAAGACTGTTTTAATGAATTGTTTGGAACAGCTACGGAATGGAATTTTCAATCCCTATTTCCTGTGATAAATGATAATTCGTCTAACTCCCTACAGTCACATTTAACTCTAACAATATTGTGTTCTATTCGAAGTGGGTTTACTATTGCAATGGGAATAGATATGTAATATTAGTGCAGATATGAAAAGTATAATGGGAAGCAGCTACTGAACCTTTAGTTGTAGGAATTTTAGATGCTTGTTGCACTCACCCTAAAGAAAACCAATCAAAATTCTATCTATCGTCCATGTGGATATGTTGGTGGGTCGAATCTCATTTCCGATCATATCCCTTATTTGCAATGTTCAATAGCGTTCATTTCTTTAAGTTGCATAACTGCTTGCTGTAATACTTGAGCAAACAACACAAATTTGCTACAAGGCAGAAAAACTAGTAAAACCAATTGAGTAAATAGTGGTAAACAATAAATAATAAAATCTCTTTAACGTGACAGTTAAGGACCACACCAAGGTTCTGAAACGTCACAAATAAAATTTGTTTGCACTTAAGACTGGTGGGCCCAGCTACCATTTTTATTGATTTATGGACTGTTGGCTAAAGCGACTGGGGCACCAAGCACTTTATTGGATTTTTTTTTTTTTTTTTTTTTTTTTTTTTTTTTTTTTTTTTTTTCCCAAAGAAGTATATGTATGGTACATCTACATACAATTAATATTGTACATCTGTCTATCAAAATATTGGTCAGTTTAAGATCGTTATTACGATAGTAATAGTGTATGGCCACCTTTAGTTCTAGGTTATTTACACGTAATTTAACTGACCACAACATACTCAGTAGAACCCATTGGTCCATGACTCTAACTTTCCATGACTGACACTCCCATTAAAAGATGAATCAGGCACATCTAGGGGCACATGTCCAGAATTGGACAGAACTGGGGCAGTTAGGAGGTATTTGCATAAGAAGGGAAATCAAAAATTACAGCCGCACATCGCCGCGGCGAAAATAATGCTGTCATCCATATTTATAAAAGCAAAGCACATCGGCGCGAAAACCGTTACTGCAGCAATGTGTGGCGGAAGTTTGAACTCCCTTCGTAGCGATAATGTACGATAAGTACTGTATCGCTGCAAAGGGAGTATGCCCATCCCGCCCTTGCCCCCCCGTGGCAAAGTTGTATGCCCTCTCTGCCCTCGCCCCCCCTGTGGCGGTAACCACCGCCGCATGACCCCTTCCCAGCAGCCCCACCAAGCCCCCCGCCCGTACGTTCTCGGGAAGGGCCCGCTGGGGTGTGTGTGGAGGGACCTCCAGCAGGGGCACTAATAAGTGCCTTTTGGGGCTTAGGGGGGTCCCACAGCTTGAACCGGGACCTCTCTTCACACCGGCCTATCAGGGCCCTTGCGTTACTTACAAGTGCCCTTGCGGACCTGAAAGGGCCTTTGGGGCTTAAGGGGTCCCGCAGCCGCAGCTCATACCAGGATTCCCCTCTCAGGCCCTTTTAGGGCCCTTGTGCACTTAAAAGTGCCTTTGTTGGGGGTCCTGCAGCTCGAACCCGCATTTAAGCGGGTTCCTCCCTCCCCTTCCCCAGGAGAGTTCGGGGCAGGGGTCTAGGAGGGGCTGCTGGGAAGGGGTCATGCGGCGAGTGGACGGCGCTGCTGGGGGCGAGGGCGGGGTGGGCATACGCCCCTGCCATGCCCCTCTGGTGAATGTGGGGAGGTAGGCGTGCCTCCCGTGGTGGGTGCGACCACCCGCCGTGGGTTGGGTGTACCCCCCTGCCCCGACCCCCGGCGATCTCGGCCATTTTCATCTTTATAAATAGAAGCGAGCGGTAACACCTCCTTTTCGCGGCCGGTTTTCGTCCTTTAATAAAACGCGTTAATAGCGATTTTGGCGAAAACGTCGCGAAAAGTTAACAGAAGTTTATAAATATGCCCCAAAGTTAACAAATTAGTTATCTGTATTTTTATTTATAAAGAAATACAAAGATGTTAAGCAGTAAACATAAGGTTAAAGTTATTTAAAGTACCTTTAAAGCATAAAGAAAGGAAAGGCAATAAAACCTGTGGACTCCTTTCCACAGTTTAACAAGAAGTGTTAGGATATGAATGGCAGTGCAGCTAAAGGTCATGTGGCAGTTCTGGGTAATGTTACTGCAGTGTTTAAAACCTTTAAAAAGAGAACTATGGTATAAAAAAAACATTCAGGGAGATTCAATAAAAGTTCTTATGGTTTAAAATGGTGCTAATTTTGCCCCAACCAATCAGATCTTATTTAACATTTGAAAGCTAATATCTGATTGGTTGGGGCAAAATTAGCACCATTTTAAAGGATAAGAACTTTTATTGAATAACCCTGATTGTGTATAAACAAATTAAAATAATGTATCACATACATTTCTAGACAATTTCCAACAAAGATACTACTGTGTGAAGTCAGTAAAATCTTTATCCCAGTGGAACAGACATGCTTAGTGTGTTTCCTAGTGGGAGAGCCTGGGGAGTTGCCCAATTGTGAACACAGGTATACGTCAATAAATACAATACAATACAATACAATACATTTTAATGTGCGGTCAAAGTTTCTGTTGTTGGCACATTGCAGGAATATTGGGCGTTAAGCACTATTAAGCTAATAGTGCACGGCCAGCATTAGAAAAATAAATCACCCTTTGTTTTAAGCAGTTTCTGTGCAAAAGGTCAGGAGAAAATGTGATTTATACCAAAAAAAATGACTATGACAAAACAGAAGGTGCGTGTGAGTAAATCACAATGGTAATAATTTGAGCACAAATCCTTATCCTTAAATTCCTACAAGACGTAAGTCTTCCCCAAATAATTGTAACTTTAACCATTGCTCTTCAGTGCAGGATAGAAAACATTGTACTATGATGGTGAATCTGATTTGTTTAATCAGCCTAGATTAAGCATGAGACAGATTTGAAAAGTCAAAAACACGACTTCGCCATATAAAGTGAACATCTGCTGAACGACTGCGGGATTCTTTTTTTAAAAACTACTGCGTTTTGAATACATTCTTTGATGGAAAAAATATGTTAAAACTGAAAAGCAGAGAGAGAGAGAAAGGGGCCCTGTGGGATTTAAGGCTTTTTATTTAAGGCCTTTCTTACTGTAGAATGTCTGTAATAAAAACCATCGCTCATTATCACACGTACTTTTCTAAAACACAGTGAGTTTTCACTGGAATAAAGGAACCAGAAGAAGCCACTGGGATATCCAATGGAAGATGTTACACATTGAAATTATGTCATTTATTTGGAAGAGTCACTCACAACATACAGTGCTGCATGTTAACCAACAGAAATGTCCAGACAGCAGAAATAGGAAGTTCTCTAAACTGGAATATAAAAGGGGCACATGATATTAGAGGTACAAAAGTTTGCCTGTGCTATTAATTTGCAGCGACCAATCAGATGTTTGCTTTTTACCGGGTCACTAAAGTTAGGCAATATATGATTGATAGCTGCAGATTATTAGCAAACTTTTGCACCTTTTAATGCATCAGTTTTATGGTCTGCCAGTGGCGAAGAGAGGGAGACCAGAACCTGGTGCAAAATTTCTCCAGTGTTGCCGCCCTCACCTGCGCTTCCTGTGGACCTTGCAGTGTGCAGGCGTCTGAACAAGATTTTCATCTTGCCATATGGAATTGTCACCCTTGAAATCTGCTCTTGGGAGCTACATTTATTATGTCAATTTGGTTTTATTATAATATTTGTTTGTTTGTTTTTCGCTGCTGATGACAGTCTGCACCTCTGACCGACCCAGGTGATTTCTTAAGGAGCCACAGAAAGGAATTTAACAAAAGAGGAGGATGAAGTAGAGAAGAGAAAAGGGCATTATACCACCTTGCCTGACCCTAGCTGCTATATAACATTTACCCTCATGTTTTTAGACATTGAGCCATAAAGGTTTGTGACAGGTAGAAATGTATGTCTGACAACAATGCACAGATGCATTGATTTCTAGTCAGAAAGAGTATTAAAATGTATCCTTTATCTTATTTATTCATCACGCTTTCTGGCCTTATCAATAATAAGGTCACCCAGCAACTCTGAAGAGTTACATCACCTACCATTTACCTGACATCTCATATTGGAAGCTGCCCCTCCCAATTCATAAGTTTTCCAATGGCATTGCAAACCCCTATAAGATGTGTGGGAATAAATCCATTGTATAACATATAGAACAACCAAGTCTTAATTTAATGTATGTACCACCCCAAAAACATAAATTGCATTATTAAAAGTAAAAAATAACAGGCTTTCCCTATGAATTTGGGAGAAGCAGCGGTGATCTCCTGTCTCTATATTCTGGCAGTTATGTGTGCAGACCTGTGAGTTGTGTTTGTGCGCACGACTGTACAGTAGACATGTACGGATCGCAGATCTGCACCTCGTTCCGCGGCAGATCTTGCGGATTTTCTGGAATTCCTCTTTCTGAATTTTTCCGAACCGCGTTAGAAAACTTTTGAAAATTCGGATTTTTAAGGAATTTTTAAAAATGTTGTAAAAATGATACAGTAACTTACTGTAAAATGGCTCTGGGACCTGGAAAAGGGTCTGAGGAACATGTCCCTGTGGGAAGAACAGCAAAAAAATGGAAGTAGCACACGCGCACGCTACTTTCTGCAGGCTTTTTTCGGTAATCCTATGTCACAATCCTGAAACGGGTGAATTTGAGAAACCTTGAATGTTCGAGGATTATTGAATGACCAAACATCCGGGGGCCGAACGTTTTGGGGTCCTGCAGCTCAACCCAGGACCCCCGACTGCAGTGGCGTAACTAGGAATAACTGGGCCCCCCAGCAAGACTATGATGGGGCCCCTATCCGTGCTTCATCCACAGTGGTTTTCTGGGAGAAGGCTATATCTTTGATAGGAAAAATAAGAAGATGGGGCCCCTTTGGCTCCTGGGCCCCCCTGCGGTTGCTCCCCCTGTTCCCCTGTAGTTACGCCCCTGCCGACCGGGTCCTTAGAAGGACCATTGTGGCCCTGGGAAAGACCTTTTGGGACCCCTCTCCCCGGCACTTAGAAGTGCCCTTGTCGCCCTTGGAAGGGTCCTTGTGGCACTGACAAGTGCCTCTTGAGGTTTAAGTGCCTTGCGGCACTCTCAAGTTCCTGCAGTTCGAATCCAGTACCCCCATTGCTTAGCTACTTTTGCTGCGACCAACAGTGATTTGTCCAGAGTTAAAGGGAAACTATGAACAAGTACTGTGAACTCTCTGAACAAGTTAGGGTTAAATGAAAGCCTAGAGTCTCTCCTTTAAAATGAGCCTAGGATGAGAAAATTATATTGTGGTGAATGTTCAAATTTTCTTGCTTCCAGTAGGTTGAGTGACATCACCTGGCCTTCTCCTCCTTTCTTTCAACCCAGGGGCAGAGAATGCTCAATAAGACTAAATGCTGGGGAAAACAGGAAGTACCTGCACAGCCCATAAAAAACAAAATAAATTGACAGTTAGGTCTAGGCTACACGTGTTTTCATTCGTGATTGTGCGGGAACATGAACATTCCTGCGATTTTTGTTGCACGTGCGATTGTGCGTCCGTTTCCGTTCAAGCATTTTTCTGTGCAATCGCAAGCGTTTTCTCTTTAAAAATAGCAAAACCACATGCGCAAATGCAAAACAACGTGTGCTACAGCGTGCACGCTTTGGTGCATTGTTGTATGGCCTCAGACTTAAGCAGTGGAGCCAATTAATGCAGGCAGAGGCTAGTCACATTTCAGAAAACAGAAAGTGTTTAAGCAGGAACTAATATTGCTGAATTTTTCCAGGAATAACACCTCACAATTTGACCTAAAGATGTGATTTAGGGTTCATTTTGGTGGTATGATGCAAGGCTTTTTATATAACCCTAACTTGTTTGGAAAAATTGGTGATCACTAACTTCCAGTATCATACACAAATATCGTGTTATCCAACCAGTAAGCAAGAAGAATATTCACTTTTGTTCCATGCTATTAGAACAAAACTTCCATTTTTCATCTCTCACCTGCAGGCTAAAGGAAAGAAAACTGCACATAAAGACTCCATTGTGGGAATGCCCTGGACTGATTGAAGTTAACAAATATTTCATAAATTGTGTTTAGAACAACGTTTGGAACCTATGCTTGTGAAGGTACAACAGATGTTTGGAACCTATGTATTCCCACTTCTTTATCACTTCTAATAATCTGTTAATTATAGAACACTGATGTAAACCATACTTTTTCCCGAGCAGCTGGCAATTAAGCAAGCTATTGAAGCATGCAGATCATGCTATATTATGCCAAGTCTGCATATCCAGAAGAGTTAAAACATGTGAAACAACATCACCCAAATGGTACAAACAAGACTAATCTACTGACAAGAAAACATTTTAATATCTACAGTTGGTACTCTAGACTTGGTCTCAGCTTACATACAGGGAGATTCAATAAAAGTTCTTATTGTTTAAAATGGCGCTAATTTTGCCCCAACCAATCAGATATCATTTAACATGAAAGCTAACATCTTATTTGGTTAGGGCAAAATTAGCACCATTTTAAACGATAAGAACTTTTATGGAATAACCCAGATACTGTTTTAAAAGCCAACATTTTTTTTTTTTTGAAACGAATGGACAGGAAGAAGAAATGAACAGTTATATTTATACTCCACAGGAGACAGAAAAGTAATTTAGAAACTACAAATGCTACAATTAATGAGGCAAAGCAGCAATCAAGTTAAAAACAAGGAATAAAATGTTAATCAAAAAACACCAAGAAAAAAAGTTATTTTATTTTTTTTCATTGGTTTTAGTCCACTAAGATCCATAATATTTAAATTACGTGTAAATGGCGAACTCCTGTATACAATTATTAAAGGTTTTTTTGTTATTTAAAATGAAATGTGTTTCTCTTTGCACCCCATGAACTTTGGTAAAACTAGAATGATATGTTAGACAGTCAGTATGTGATTATTACTACCAATGCATTGGTGCAACATATTGCAGATTACTGAAAATAGAGCCAGTTAGCTTTTCAATACCTAATGACAAATGCCACATTGGTGTCAGCTTAGATTCTAGCACAAACCTGCAAAATATTATTTCCATAAATGCCATAGTTGCTAGGAATATGTAGCCTTGGTTGCCAGGTCAACCTTTAGAACTAGATATATTTAAAATCTACTTTCTTTAATGGCAAAATATGTATTGAACTGAGCAGTAATCTACTGTATAACAATGCTGATTAGCCTTGGATTATATGATTAAATGTTCCTTCTTGATGTCTACCTACGGTATGTATTACGGTATTATATTGCAGGGGTACACTCACCAGGCTTAAAGGGGAACTGTGGTTCAAAAATGACTTTAGGTAAATTGATAGGAATTGCTCTCCTGAGAATTTTTGCAATTTATTTTCATTGCTTATTTTACATCGTTTTGATTATGTTTGTTAACATTTTTGTGTGTGATATGGCAGCAGCATCACCAAGTCCCCTGCACTTCCTGCTTCCTGTTCTGAAACCTGTCAGTCAATCTGCCCTGTTTCTCCTCCCCTGTGCAGCCCCCCTGGTCCGTCCCACTCATGGACCCCATGGTCCCTCCAGTTGCAGCCCCCCCTTGGCCCATTCCCTTACAGCCCCATGTGGCCCCGCCCACTTATGGGTGTTGTGGCCCCACCCACTTGCGGGTGTCATGGTCCTGCCCAGGAATGTCACATGTCAGCCTCCCACCCATTAACTTTCTGGTCAGTCATTTCTTTATGTCTTGGGCTATTGAGCACATAGAGAGGTAGTTGATGGCTCATTTTAAAGGTAGGAAACTAGCCTTTCATTTAAACTTTGGAGACCACAGTTCCCCTTTAACATAATTTATTTTAAATGTAGATATACAGTATGGAGGCCATAACCAATTGCAACACTTGTTGTTGTCACACACATTTACTGTATCGGACTGAAAAGCTGGGGCCCATCACAAAATATAAGACCAGGGGCCCAAAGATTTTGGGCCCACCCAACATGTCATCTCACTCTTTCCATTTATTTACGTATCTATTTTATTCCTTAAGACTCTTAAGTTGATCAACCATTTCTTATTTAAAAATATTCAAAGCCATTTCTTATACCTCGGCATCAAAATGTCAACAATTTGTTACATACTTATTTGAATAATGAAAGGACTGTGGGCCCACCAGGGATTTCAATGGTATCCTGATGGGACACTCCGACCTGAACACATAGAAACAGATATGCAAAAATGCAATCTTGGCTGGAAATAGTCATTCAGAATTCTATTCCCAATCCCTACCATCAACATTTGCATCCGTATTTACACAGGTGAGTGCTCCTCTTTTTAATATCAGACTAAAGCCTCATACACGAGTACGATATTGGATTGAAGATCCATGACCCCCGAGCGCTTTCACGCATGCGATGAACGCCCATTTCGGCCAATAATTGCGCATGTGTATGCATTCGGCCAGGGGTCGTTCGTTAATCTGCCATGGCGGACACATACACATGCTCGATTATTGGCCAAAAAGTGCATTTGTCATTGGTATTTGTTGTGGTCGGGTGTCGCGGGTCGTGCCCAAAATTGTACGTGCGTATGAGCCTTAAAGGGACACTATACTGAAAAAATTACTTTGCCTCATCTTAATCTATAATTGAATACATGTAAGTAGCACTTACTCTGATTTGCCTGTGTTGCTGCATGCCTTTAATGCAGCACACATTTTGTTTAGGAGTAGTATCCCTCCTCCCTCTTTTAACCACTCCCACTTCCATCCAACCTGACTTTGTTCCCACAAACCAACTGTCAAGCCTGCACAGAGCATACAGCATTCCAACTATCAAAAATCTATCACTATTCCAGCTATAGTAAAACTACTCAAAGAAGAATAGTTTTTGAGAGCAAGGAACTTGATTGACAGCTAAAATATAAGATGTTTTAGACTGGATATCTAAAGAAATATGGGGCAGATGAACAAAAAATTATACAGTGGTGGTTGGGAAGAATTATAGTTTCCAGTTATGGTCAATTTAAAATAACCATAACAATAACATTTTGGAAATGGAAAGGGTTGAGAAAAGAGCAACTAAAATAATAAAGGGAATGGAGGAGCTTGACTATGAAGACAGATTGGATAAGTTACAATTATGTACACTTCATTACTGAGTATAAATACATTAACGGCCCATAAAATTAACTATCTTGGGCACCAATAGAATATTTTATAGGACATGCAGACATCCCTTAAGATATTGGAGAAAAAAATTTACAGGGAGATTCAATAAAGGTTCTTATCGTTTAAAATGGTGCTAATTTTGCCCCAACCAATCAGATGTTATTAAACATTTGAAAGCTAAGATCTCATTGGTTGGGGTAAAATTAGCACCATTTTAAACGATAAGAACTTTTATTAAATAACCCTGTTAGTCTTCAACTTCGGAAAGGGTTTTTCACTGTAAGAATGGTAAAACAATGGAACTGTCTCTCACTGGACATTGTGATGGAAGCAGGATACGTTTATGAAAACAAGGAATGTTGCATGTTACTGGTATTGATACATAAAGTAGAGTTCATCCAGGGATATTTCCGATTGCCACTTGGAGTCAGGAAGGAATTTTTTCCCCTTTTATAATTCTACAAACGAAAAGATAATCAATGCACATTCCTAGGCCCCATACAATATCATATTATCTGCACACTGGCATACTTTATAAACAAAGGGGTTTTAATATACGTTACTGTGATCACATGAATGAAAAGCCTTCCAACCACATCAAGGTAACCCCAGTCTGGAAGGTCCTAACTTCTAACCTTTTTTACTTCAATTACGATTAGCAAACTTTGCATTTCTCATTCTTACACACTGGATCCATGTAACAGGCTCTCTCACTTCCCCCCCAGCCCTTTGGCTTTTTAAAATGAGGGAAGAGGCCATCCAGTGCTTTATATTAAAGGCATCGGGACTACCATAAAAAGGGGTGTGTTGGGGGTGCTATTACCACATGGAGGCTTGACCAAGCCTCCCAATAAATACATACAATACAATGATTGTGAAAGAACTCCAATTAGGCTAATTTACAACTAGATTTATCAGAAGTGCTACTGATCTGTTCAAACATATATACAAACATAGAAAAGATAATCAATGCACATTCCTAGGCCCCATAAAATATCATTTTCTTTATATACTTTATAAACAAAGGGGTTTTACTATACATTACTGTGATCACATGAATGAAAAGCCTTCCAACCACGTCAAGGTAACCCCAGTCTGGAAGGTCCTAACTTCTACCCTTTTAACATTTCTTTTACTTCAATTACGATTAGCAAACTTTGCATTTCTCATTCTTAAACACTGGATCCATATAACAGGCTCTCTCACTTCTCCCCCCCCAGCCCTTTGCTTTTTAAAATGAGGGAAAAGGCCATCAGTGCTTTATATTAAAGGCATAGGACCTCCCATAAAAGGAGCATGTTGGGGGTGCTATTACCACATGGAGGCTTGACCAAGACTCCTTTTAAAATTCTTTTTTGCCTTTCACTGGATGAACAGTTAGGCAGAAAATGTGGGTATTGCTGAGTAGGTTGGATTGGATGGACGTATGTCTTTATACAACCTCAAATACTATACTATACTATACTAAGGTTAACCCAAATAATGTATATTTAGTTTTGCTTCACTCCTTGTAGGATTACACTATAATATAACCTCTACCTGATAAAAAATAACCTATCCAATCCCAGGGATAGCACCCTCTGTTGGCTGCCCTCATTATACAGGGCTGCATATTTAGTGGAACAACTGCAGAAATTATGCTAGAAATAACAGCAACTGTCCAAATTTATTATACAGCACCCCAGGCTCACAGAGGATTTGCACGCATTTTTGCATGCATCATGTTAATCTGTGTGTACGCACCAGTTTACAGGACACATTAGATGTAATTATTACTTTATCTAATGTGTAGTGTCTTTACCTTGGGATAAAATTGTGTTAATTGTTGTTGCTCTTAATAATAAATAATGTAAATTGTTGAATTACAATGGATTCTACCTTAAAGGGCATGTCCACCCTTTAAAAAATGTTTTGATATGTGGTAGGGATTGCTCCCCCAGCCCCAACCGCATTAATCTTATGTGCAGAAACTCCCCCGATAGTTACTTACCTTCCCTCTATCCTCCGCCGCACTGCCCAGCCCTCTGCTTGCATGGAACTGCAAGCAGGGAGCGGGACCGGCAGCCACGTCTGTGATTGGCTGAGAGGCAGCCAATCACGGATGCGGCTGCCGGCAGTTTAGAATGCCGGAGGAGAGAGGGAAGGTAAGTAGAGATCGGGGGAGTTTCTGCAAATAAAATTAATGCGTTTGGGGATAGGGGAGCAAGCAAAAGGGTTTAAGGGAGGGGGGGGGAAACCAAAAATGGGGGGGTGAGGGGGGGGGGGGGCTGCTCTGAGCATGCCACAAATCTCTCAGAGGAAGCCTCAGAGGCGGAAACAATTTCCCCCTCTGCTAGGCTCCTGGTGGCCAGTTTTCTGGACTTTTGAGGGGCATTTGGATCTGGGATGTAAGGTAAGGATTTTTCTACACTACACAGTGGGGCCAGTAGTGGGTTAAATTATAATTTTGGGGGTGGACATGTCCTTTAAATGAAAACGACTAATACTAACCAAAGAGCGATCAATGACTTCTCTATTGATTTCTGATCATGGAGTCATTGATCATTAGTTCCATCTGGTAGCACATAAGCAAATTGAATATTGATTAGATTTTAGTAGAAATCTAATCAAAATTACATCTAGACTTTGTACTCCTGGATAAATGTGAATAAATACAATAAAGGCAAATGATATATATTAAAAACTTAAAAATTCTTATCAGTGTCGTGAGTACTCCTAATTCTCTAACTCTGTGTTGCAAAGTCTCATTGCAGTTATTTTAAACACTTTTGAGTGAAAAAAGTCCAGAGAGCTTTTATTGTATTTATTCACTCTATTTTATATACAACACAGAGTATTTTTTATATGTTAGCACAGTATATTTATTGGTCACATGATGTTCACATTACTTTTATTCCAACTTTTAGAAATACATGTTTTAGGATCGATATAATTGATGGTAATATATAATTGTGATTTTAATTATATATGTTATTATCTTTTTCACTCCTTGTTTGCACATGTTCACTTTAAGACAGGCTCTGATAACAGTAGGTGGAGCCCTGCATGATAATTAATGATGTCACTATATATTCATTGCACTATGTAGTATTTGGTTACACCTGAGGAAGGGAGTTGGACCCCCCGAAACGTTGTGTACCTGGCTTGTATGTTGATCACTTAATAAATGGAACTTTTATTATATTCTATTTGAGTGTGCTTCACTACGATTTGAAACTGAATTGATACTTACCTGACGTGGCACAGGCTACAGGGAGTGCACCTCATAACTTACCTGGCGGGATTCCACTAAGCAATTGACTATTAGAAACCAGTGCACTCTGGGACTCTACTCCTTGGCAGCCCAATGTAATAAAAACAGGTAGGTATAGATACTTGGCTTTGGACAATATAGCTCAGTGCTTTGATTCAATACTGATCTATAACTCTGCTCACTCCTACTTCTGGCCCACCCAAACTCTGAGTAAAATACAATATTTTTATATCTGTTGGGCACCCATATTATAATTGATCCCCAAAATGGTAGAATTAGAAAGCAATTGAGCCATATTATGTGTCAGTGTGGCTTTTATCATGCATTCGCTGCCAACATTTATCAGAAGCCATGGGGATATTTTTTAATTGTAGCTTTGCAGGGCGTCTGTACCACGTGGATCAGTAGTTATCATTTTTTTCATGGACTTTTTTGAACTAGAGGAGCAAAATCAAGCACATTTCTTTCTGACTTATAGCTAAGAACCTGCTAATTCAAACGGAGGTACAACTTGCCTTTCTGTGAAGACAGACACCTTAGTAAGGACATAAAGCCTGAAAAGTATAATATTGGTTCTCTAATTTACCTACATATAGCTTTTTTATTTAATGGGTGAACGTTAAGTTAGACTACGAGGTCTAACTTGAACTAAAGTTTCTGAAGTTACAAAAAAGTAAAATCTCTGGGGGGAAATAAATTGAATAAATGTAAAAATTGTGGAGAATAAACACAAAAATGAAGGTCAGATCTTGAAATCTCACACCTTTATTTTTACATTATACTGTGTGCACCACCGGACATATACTATACTACTGTACTGTAAATCTGCACAATCATTTTCAGCACAAAGAACCTTGAGCTGCTGGTAGAGTCATACTTTTGATCTTTTACCTGATTAAAATTACATCAACATAGGATTTTACCCTATGTTAGTTGTTGGGAGGACTGTATACTGTAGCTCTTAAAATACAATTTTTGCAGGGGGTATACAGTATGTTGCATTTGTTATTTAAATTGCAGGACAAGATAATTTAAGGGAAAATGTCTGTGGAAAATATAATAATTTTTCTAATTCTTTGTTTATATTACAAATACCTAGCTATTCTACATATTTTCTTCCACTTCAAACCCTTTGCTATGCGCTTAGCTTTTGAGATTAGTGAACTGCTATTTTTGGTTCTGTAACGGTCCTTCTTCTTCCCAGAATGCACACTAACATGGAATGTTCCTAAAAGTAATTTCTACTGATTGGCTGTTGGATGGGTCAAACTTGCTCAGATCTCTAGTGAGCAACTGCATCAACCCAGGCGCTAGGTCAAGGGCAGGCAATTTGTCCCGGCCGAGCACTTGCTAGTAGGGAACGCTCGGTTGAGACAAAACACATTTTCGTGTGTACCTAGCCTAATGCAATAAAAGTTTTGCTTGTGCTATAAATCTGCAGCAGCCAATCAGATTTTAGCTTTTTACTTGGTTTCTGCTGTTGGATATTTGGTTGGTTCAGATTAATAGTACAGACAAACTTTTGCGTCAGCCTCTGTTTAAATGTTTAATTTAGGTGTAAACTACATTCAGTAGCCTCTGTATTTTTGTTTTCAGGGGGAATCATATATACAAATGGGAATCCTGTCTGAGTGCAATTATGGGATTTTATACTTCTAAAATAAACCTTTATATTAAGTACTATTTACAGTCTGTTTACTATTTTAGTCTGTTTACAGTGCTGCTCCTTTGTATGGGCTGTACAGCCCTTTGCATTATTGGAATATGTAAGGAATTCCTTTATCTATAGTAATAATATGTGATGGTTTTATTTAGTTGCCCCTTTCTTTATTACTTTCTTCCCTTCTCTTTTCCACATTCATCTAACGACTAAGCTGCAGACTCCAATCTGCAGTGAAATAGATCATCCTGTGCCTATTCAGTGAGATCCTGTAATATCAAGAGCAAGTTTTTATTTTTGTTACAGCATGTGCAGCAGAGGAATGTTCAGTGCTGCATACACAAATAACACTATATAAAACATCTGAAAACCTCTATGGGATCCTTATCTTACTATACAATGCAGTAATAGTTGAAGAACACAGATAGACAGTTAGCACTTTTCCAGAAAACACCCATCTAAGGTGAAGTAATCTGTACAGTACTGTAATAATTTAGAGATCAGTGGATACTCTACCCCTTTAGGAATATTAAGAGGTCCCTGATTAGGCCTGTGGTTATAAGAACTTGTACCTTGTTCTTTTGGAAATCCTGAATATTGTCAATCAAAAATGCCTGTCAGATACTATACATTATTACATGTATCTAGTGTTTAGTTCTTTGTCCTTGGGATGCTACAAATGTTCAATATGTCTCTATATTTGGTCATGTATTATAAGGTACTAGCTTATACACAGAGTACTGGCAGCATTTGTAGCCATAAAATGTAATTCTTGTATCACTTGCTAGCTATATTCCCATGTCAACTGATCATTGGAATGTGTAAAATGAATTCAATAAAAAGCACAATAGACCCATCACTCAGCATTAGCAGCTGACTATTGTTGCCTAAGCAGTCCCATCATCCCATCACTTAATATTCCTCTGTAAATGGCATGTGCATAAAGAATGTCTACACATCACATAATGCAGTGAAGTCTACATATCCAAAAATATAAATTAGAATTAGTTAATATCATCTTTCTCTAATGTCAAAGGTAACTATTCATAAAATTGCAAGAAAGAAGTTAGTTCTGTTTTTCTTGTGTATTGTTAAATTATATCCTAACACAGCCGGGCAATTAATATTTCAAATTTATTTACTTCACTAGTGTTTTACAGAAAATGTTCATAGAAACCATTTACTTGTGATTTATTTAGCATTTGTGATGGATTTAAATATATTGTTATACAGAATATTGACTAGCTCAGTCACCAGAATCTAGATAAATCTTTCAGAAAACAGTAATTTCTTTACAGAAAGGCCACTCACTTCTAACCCCACCTCTTCCCACAGACTCTGGCTTAAGTATGCTCATTGCTAAGGAGAACTATAATAAGTATAAAGTTTTTTTCAAAAACTGTTAAAAGGCATCTTCATCCCCCAAAAGACATTGCCCTTACAATGGCCGATAACCTAGCCCTCGCTAGGTCTATATTCCAAAAATCGAACCTTAAATTTACTTTTCATCCCTTTTTCCAGCGCTGGCCTTCTGCTGCATTTCCCGATTGCAAAAGCAGAAGAAGGGGCCGGACCGGCAGACGCTCAGTGATTGGCTGAGTCCCAGGGCAAGGGCAAAATATAAATGTGTGAACAGAACAGCAGAAGGAGGGGAACCCCAATGGGAGGACGAGTTAGAAGCAGAAACAGATTACACTAGGAAAAGACTCCTAATCTTCAATTTCTTGGACTGTATTGCGACCATGCATAAGAACCAAATGCAGCAGAAAAAAAGGTAAGGGTCTTTTAACACTACACAGTGGGCTCAGCATTGGGGAAAAAATTTAGGTGAGGGGGTGGACATACCCTTTAAAATTAAAAGTACCGTACCTGGGGCAGGGAGGTAGAATTGGTACTTTCTACCTCCCAGTATCATTTCTATGAGGAGTGGCAGGAGAGAGAAAAAATTTCTGCATCTGCACTAAGGGACAAAAGGAGGAAATACATGTGTCAGCCACAACTTCCCCTATACACATATACCATATCTATTGGGAACCATAGCTGCACCGCTGATATTTTAGTGCAACTAATTGTGAAGCCAAAATTTTCCAGCATTCCCAATTCATTTTAGAGCAAAAAAATTAGACAAAATTTTAAACCCGACCGTCTGGAAAAGATATAATATTGACCCAGTTACAGAACTACATAAAGATTTCAGCCTTAAGAGAGATTTATGGGTGATTGTTTGAAATGATCAATTGCACCTTTACACATGCAACTGCCATATAGATGCCTATAGATTTGGTGGCAACCACATACACACCCCATTGACTTCCCATACTCTGAATCAGTCTGTCAGGTCATACATGGGACTATTGCCTCTACTTGAATAAAGGGAGCTGATGCCAACAGATGGAAGGTGGGTTTAGGCCAGTACACCTAGGCAATTCCTTTTGGATCCAAAGGGATTTGTCAAAGATTGGCAAGGTGTATTGCAGAAAGAGTAGATGGAAATGGATTTGTCTATACAGAAATTACTGACACCTTCCTTAAAGGAGAAGTATAGTGTGTATAAAGTTTATAAAAAAAAAAAAACAGTTACAAAAAAGTATTTGGGACAGGGATACAGGACTGGTATTTCCTACCTCCCTATATTGTTACTGTGAGGACCACCAGCTCAAAGACCAATTCTGCCAGACTGCCAGTCTTCCTTCTGCACTTTAATACAGGACTAGTTCAGGACTAACCTGGCAAATGAAAACTGTACGTGCTGTAGCGAAATAACAATATAGTGAGGTAGGAATAATCAATCCTACCTCCCTGCCCCAGGTACTTTACATTTTTAAAGAAGTTAATTTGTAGTTATACTTTAAAAAAGTTTCAACCAAGTATCTGAGCAGCAATAAGCCTTCCACCTAACAGATAATGATAAGGCTATAAATTAAAGTTGGGTGCTTAAATAACGAGAGTTGTTATGTAAGAATAACCTGACTGGCTATACAAGAAATATGGATAGATAAAACAATATGATTATTCATGAGGCCTCTTTGCTTTTCCCCCATGAGTCTCAGTGGCTGGTTTTATTATTCCCATTGATGTGTATGTTACTTTTAGTACTATAAAAAGGATAGACATTACCAAGTTGAATGTGAACTGGCCATATAATTGTACCTGCACACAGGGGTGTTCCTAGTGTTTTTGACACCTGCAACAACTTTTAAATGACGCCTATCGGAAGACTGGGTGCGGCACGTGAAGCGGGCATCAGGGAACATAGGCGTGGCTTGTGGAGGTGGGTATGGTGGGCTGACTAACACTGATTGATGGACTGATGCTGATATTTGGTATTTTAGGAAGGAGTTTAAGTGATCTCCAGGGGCGTGCCCTGAGCAAATGTTTCAGTTTGCTTCATGCCTCCACAAACACTCAATTCTGAAAACATAACACAGACATAACACAGACTGGAAACAATGATACAATATAAAATGGCAGTAGGGTATAACTTACTTCTGCTCAAGGTTAAATACCTATTTATAACATATAACCTAGAAACTGCTAATTACAATGATTTATCGAATGCCTTTTAAAGTGGAACTTCAAAACTTTAGTCTGCAATTTGTTCATTTTATTTTTTTAAATAAATAAAGGTGAAACCAGCTGTGCATATAAACATATAGTATGTAAACACATGGAATTGACCTAGAGCCTCTTTCACTGAATCTATAAACATAAAAGTTAGGAAGCAATACCCAATATATTGTTTCAAAAACTGATTTTTCAAGCCATTGGTCCTGAAACGACTCCTACAACAGAATTACAGTAAATATATTCCAGAATGCATAGAGGTGGCATTGAGCACAAATCACTGAGCTGGAACCGGATTGAAAATAACCTAGATGTGACACTTGAGTTTTGTACAGTCCTGGGTAAAACCCCTTTAAATCATTTTTTTGCTCACAAAGAAATCAGGCACGTCACACGGTTTCCAAAATAAGGAGACATGTCACAGAAACCATATTAATTGATAATCAGGCGGAAATTGATCATCCATACACAATCTGATGATCGTACGATATCGGAAACTCCCAATATAGTACCACCAGGATTGGCGCTTGCATGGCATAGTTGCTGGGCGTCACTATTCGGACGGTAGTGTCCCAACTACAAGGACAAAATACTGTCCTCACAATGGCAATGAAAGCCCCGCCCCCAGAACGCCCATTCTCTGCCCAGGAAAGCCCCAAAACCCACTCTTCACCCCACCTCCTGCTCTGCCCCTCCCCATAAGCAAAGCCACAACATAGTAACCCTATGGCAGTGGTAGCGAACATATGACATGTGTGCACAAAGTGGCACTTGGAGCCCTCTCTGTGGGCACTCATGCACAGCAGAGTTCACCAGAGTGTGTTACCAGAAAGCCAGAGAGAAAGTGTAGCGGCTGTCTGTAGCAAAGAGAGGTCACGTGCTATAACATTCAGCTCTGCTGTTTCAGATCTCAAACTTCTTTCTAATAATGTAGGGGTAATGGTCACTGTTTTAGATCTCAAACTCCTGTCTAATAATGTAGGGGTAATGGTCACTGTTTAGATCCAAACTCTGTCTAATAATGTAGGGGTAATGGTCACAGTTTTAAATCTCAAACTCCTGCTTAATAATGTAGGGGTAATGGTCACAGATTTAGATCTCAAACTCCTGTCTAATAATGTAGGGGTAATGGTCACTGTTTCAGATCTCAAACTCCTGTCTAATAATGTTGGGGTAATGGTCACAGTTTTAAATCTCAAACTCCTGTCTAATAATGTAGGGGTAATGGTCACAGATTTAGATCTCAAACTCCTATCTAATAATGTAGGGGTAATGGTCACTATTTCAGATCACAAACTCTTGTCTAATAATGTAGGGGTAATGGTCACAGTTTTAAATCTCAAACTCCTGTCTAATAATGTAGGGGTAATGGTCACAGATTTAGATCTCAAACTCCTGTCTAATAATGTTGGGGTAATGGTCACTGTTTTAGATCTCAAACTCCTGTCTAATAATGTAGGGGTAATGGTCACTGTTTCAGATCACAAACTCTTGTCTAATAATGTAGGGGTAATGGTCACAGTTTTAAATCTCAAACTCCTGTCTAATAATGTAGGGGTAATGGTCACAGATTTAGATCTCAAACTCCTATATAATAATGTAGGGGTAATGGTCACTGTTTTAGATCTCAAACTCCTGTCTAATAATGTATGGGTAATGGTCACTGTTTTAGATCTCAAACTCCGTCTAATAATGTAGGGTAATGGTCACTGTTTAGATCTCAAACTCCTGCTAATAATGTAAGGGTAAGTCACTGTTTTTTAGATCTCAAACTCCTGTCTAATAATGTAGGGGTAATGGTCACAGTTTCAGATCTCAAACTCCTGTCTAATAATTTAGGGGTAATGGTCACTGTTTTAGATCTCAAACTCTTGTCTAATAATGTTGGGGTAATGGTCACTGTTTTAGATCTCAACTCCTGTCTAATAATGTAGGGGTAATGGTCACTGTTTTAGATCTCGAACTCCTGTCTATTAATATAGGGGTTAATGGTCACTGTTTCAGTTCTCGAACTCCTGTCTAATAATGTAGGGGAATGGTCACTGTTTTAGATCTCAAACTCCTGTCTAATAATGTAGGGGTAATGGTCACAGTTTTAGATCTCAAACTCCTGTCTAATAATGTAGGGGTAATGGTCACTGTTTCAGGATGGAAGGTACATAGCAGGATGGAAGGTACAAAGCAGGATGGAAGGTACATAGCAGGATGGAAGGTACATAGCAGGATGGAAGGCACATAGCAGGATGGAAGGCACATAGCAGGATGGAAGGTACATAGCAGGATGGGACGGGTACATACTTAGCTGGATGGAAGGCACATAGCAGGATGGGAACGCACATAGCAGGATGGAAGGTAGCAGGATGGAACGCACATAGCAGGATGGAAGGTACATAGCAGGATGGAAGGTACATAGCAGGATGGAAGGTACATACTGTAGCTGGATGGAAGGTACATACTGTAGTAGGATGGAAGGTACATAGCAGGATGGAAGGTACATACAGTAGCTGGATGGAAGGTACATCTTGCAATCCAGAGAGTTAAAAACATGTGAAACAACATCACCCAAATGGTACAAACAAGACTAATCTAACTGACAAGAAAACATTTTTAATATCTACAGTTGGTACTCTAGACTTGGTCTCAGCTTACATACAGGGAGATTCAATAAAAGTTATTATGTTTAAAATGGCGCTGATTTACCCCAACCATTCAGATCTTATTTAACATTTGAAAGCTAATAACTATTGGTTGGGGTAAAAATTAGCACCATTTTAAACGATAAGAACTTTTATGGAATAACCCAGATACTGTTTTAAAAGCCAACATTTTTTTTTTTTTGCTTTACTAAAGAGTTGCATGAAACGAATGGACAGGAAGAAGAAATGAACGTTATATTTTATACTCCACAGGAGACAGAAAAGTAATTTAGAAACTACAAATGCTACAATTAATGAGGCAAAGCAGCAATCAAGTAATTAAAACAAGGAATAAAATGTAATCAAAAAACACCAAGAAAAAAAGTTATTTATTTTTTTTCTTGGTTTTAGTCCACTAAGATCCATAATATTTAAATTACGTGTAAATGGCGAACTCCTGTATACAATTATTAAAGGTGGATCAGACCATTTTTTATTTAAAATGAAATGTGTTTCTCTATGCACCCCATGAACTTTGGTAAAACTAGAATGATATGTTAGACAGTCAGTATGTGATTATTACTACCAATGCATTGGTGCAACATATTGCGAATTACTGAAAATAGAGCCAGTTACTTTCAATACCTAATGACAAATGCCACATTGGTGTCAGCTTAGATTCTAGCACAAACCTGCAAAATATTATTTCCATAAATGCCATAGTTGCTAGGAATATGTAGCCTTGGTTGCCAGGTCAACCTTAGAACTAGATATATTTAAAATCTACTTTCTTTAATGGCAAAATATGATTGAACTGGCAGTAATCTACTGTATAACAATGCTGATTAGCCTTGGATTATATGATTAAATGTTCTTTGATGTCTACCTACGGTATGTATTACGGTATTATATTGCAGGGGTACACTCACAGGCTTAAAGGGGAACTGTGGTTTCAAAAATGACTTTAGGTAAATTGATAGGAATTGCTCTCCTGAGAATTTTTGCAATTATTTTCATTGCTATTTTACATCGTTTTGATTGTTTGTTAACATTTTTGTGGTGATATGGCAGCAGCATCACACAAGTCCCCTGCACTTCCTGCTTCCTGTTCTGAAACCTGTCAGTCAATTGCCCTGTTTCTCCTCCCTGTGCAGCCCCCCTGGTCCGTCCCACTCATGGACCCCATGGTCCCTCCAGTTGCAAGCCCCCCCTTGGCCCATTCCCTTACAACCCCATGTGGCCCCGCCCACTTATGGATGTTGTGGCCCCACCCACTTGCGGTATCATGGTCCTGCCAGGAATGTCACATGTCAGCTCCCACCCATTAACTTTCTGGTCAGTCATTTCTTTATGTCTTGGCTATTGAGCACATAGAGAGGTAGTTGATGGCTCATTTTAAAGGTAGGAAACTAGCCTTTCATTCCCCTTTAACATAATTTATTTTAAATGTAGATAACAGTATGGAGGCCATAACCAATTGCAACACTTGTTGTTGTCACACACATTTACTGTATCGGACTGAAAAGCTGGGGCCCACCACAAAATATAAGACCAGGGCCCAAGATTTTGGGCCCACCCACATGTCATCTTCACTCTTTCCATTTATTTACGATCTATTTTATTCTTAAGACTCTAAGTTGACAACCATTTCTTATTTAAAATATTCAAAGCCATTTCTTATACCTCGGCATCAAAATGTCACAATTTGTTACATACTTATTTGAATAATGAAAGGACTGTGGGCCCACCAGGGATTTCAATGGTATCCTGATGGGACACTCCGACCTGAACACATAGAAACAGATATGCAAAAATGCAATCTTGGCTGGAAATAGTCATTCAGAATTCTATTCCAATCCCTACCATCAACATTTGCATCCGTATTTACACAGGTGAGTGCTCCTCTTTTTAATATCATACTAAAGCCTCATACACGAGGTACGAATTGGATTGAAGATCCATGACCCCCGAGCGCTTTCACGCATGCGATGAACGCCCATTTCGGCCAATAATTGCGCATGTGTATGCATTCGGCCAGGGGTCGTTCGTTAATCTGCCATGGCGGACACATACACATGCTCGATTATTGGCCAAAAAGTGCATTTGTCATTGGTATTTGTTGTGGTCGGGTGTCGCGGGTCGTGCCCAAAATTGTACGTGCGTATGAGCCTTAAAGGGACACTATACTGAAAAAATACTTGCCTCATCTTAATCATAATTGAATACATGTAAGTAGCACTTACTCTGATTT
Organism: Hymenochirus boettgeri; assembly: GCA_019447015.1. Lineage (NCBI taxonomy): Eukaryota > Metazoa > Chordata > Amphibia > Anura > Pipidae > Hymenochirus > Hymenochirus boettgeri. Next base: position 37,710 of record JAACNH010001815.1, read on the forward strand.
GCCTGTGTTGCTGCATGCCTTAATGCCACACATTTTGTTTAGGAGCAGTATCCCTCTCCCTCTTTTAACCACTCCCACTTCCATCCAACCTGACTTGTCCCACAAACCAACTGTCAAGCCTGCACAGAGCATACAGCATTCAACTATCAAAAATCTATCACCATTCCAGCTATAGTAAAACTACTCAAAGAAGAATAGTTTTTGAGAGCAGGAACTTGATTGACAGCTAAAATATAAGATGTTTTAGAATGGATATCTAAAGAAATATGGCGCGATGAACAAAAAATTATACAGTGGTGGTTGGGAAGAATTATAGTTTCCAGTTATGGTCAATTTAAAATAACCATAACAATAACATTTTGGAAATGGAAGGGTTGAGAAAAGAGCAACTAAAATAATAAAGGGAATGGAGGAGCTTGACTATGAAGACAGATTGGATAAGTTACAATTATGTACATTCATTACTGAGTATAAATACATTAACGGCCATAAAATTAACCATCTTGGGCACCAATAGAATATTTATGGACATGCAGACATCCCTTAAGATATTGGAGAAAAAATTTACAGGGAGATTCAATAAAGGTTCTTATCGTTTAAAATGGTGCTAATTTGCCCCACCAATCAGATGTTATTAAACATTTGAAAGCTAAGATCTCATTGGTTGGGGTAAATTAGCACCATTTAAACGATAAGAACTTTTATTAAATAACCCTGTTAGTCTTCAACTTCGGAAAGGGTTTTTTCACTGTAAGAATGGTAAACAATGGAACTGTCTCTCACTGGACATTGTGATGGAAGCAGATACGTTTATGAAAACAAGGAAGTATAGCTGGTGTTTGATGTTCGGTATGATACATAAGTAGAGTTCATCCAGGGATTTTCCGATTGCCACTTGGAGTCAGGAAGGAATTTTTTCCCCTTTTTAATCTACAAACGAAAAGATAATCAATGCACATTCTCGGCCCCATACAATATCATATTATCTGCACACTGGCATACTTTATAACAAAGGGGTTTAATATACGTTACTGTGATCACATGATGAAAAGCCTTCCAACCACATCAAGGAACCCCAGTCTGGAGGTCCTACTTCTAACCTTTTTACTTCCATTACGTTAGCAAACTTTGCATTTCTCATTCTTACACACGGATCCATGTAACAGGCTCTCTCACTTCCCCCCCAGCCTTTGGCTTTTTAAAATGAGGGAAGAGGCCACAGTGCTTTATATTAAAGGCATAGGACCTCCCATAAAAGGGGTGTGTTGGGGGTGCTATTACCACATGGAGGCTTGACCAAGCCTCCCAATAAATACATACAATACAATGATTGTGAAAGAACTCCAATTAGGCTAATTTACAACTAATTTATCAGAAGTGCTACTGATCGTTCAAACATATATACAAACATAGAAAAGATAATCAATGCACATTCCTAGGCCCCATAAAATATCATTTTCTTTATATACTTTATAAACAAAGGGGTTTTACTATACATTACTGTGATCACATGAATGAAAAGCCTTCCAACCACGTCAAGGTACCCCAGTCTGGAAGGTCCTAACTTCTACCCTTTTAACATTCTTTTACTTCAATACGATAGCAAACTTTGCATTTCTCATTCTTAAAACACTGGATCCATATAACAGGCTTCTCTCACTTCTCCCCCCCCAGCCCTTTGCTTTTTAAAATGAGGGAAAAGGCCATCGAGTGCTTTATATTAAAGGCATAGGACCTCCCATAAAAGGGAGCATGTGGGGGGTGCTATACCACAGGAGGCTTGACCAAGACTCCTTTTAAAATTCTTTTTTGCCTTTCACTGGATGAACAGTTAGGCAGAAAATGTGGGTATTGCTGAGTAGGTTGGATTGGATGGACGTATGTCTTTATACAACCTCAATACTATACTATACTATACTAAGGTTAACCCAAATAATGTATATTTAGTTTTGCTTCACTCCTTGTAGGATTACACTAAATATAACCTCTACTGATAAAAAAATAAACCTATCCAATCCCAGGGATAGCACCCTCTGTTGTTGCCCTCATTATACAGGGCTGCATATTTAGTGGAACAACTGTAGAAATTATGCTAGAATAACAGCAACTGTCCAAATTTTTATACAGCACCCCAGGCTACAGAGGATTTGCACGCATTTTTTGCATGCATCATGTTAATCTGTGTGTACGCACCAGTTTACAGGAAACATTAGATGTAATTATTACTTGTATCTAATGTGTAGTGTCTTTACCTTGGGATAAAATTGTGTTAATTGTTGTTGCTCTTAATAATAAATGTATATTTTGATTACAATGGATTCTTAACTAATGTGTAGTGTCTTTACCTTGGGATAAAATTGTGTTAATTGTTGTTGCTCTTAATAATAAATGTATATTTTGATTACAATGGATTCTTAACTTAAAGGGCATGTCCACCCTTTAAAAAATGTTTTGATATGTGGTAGGGATTGCTCCCCCAGCCCCAACCGCATTAATCTTATGTGCAGAAACTCCCCCGATAGTTCTTACCTTCCCTCTATCCTCCGCCGCACTGCCCCAGCCTCTGCTTGCATGGAATGCAAGCAGGGAGCGGGACCGGCAGCCACGTTTGGATTGGCTGAGAGGCAGCCAATCACGGATGCGGCTGCCGGCAGTTTAGAATGCCGGAGGAGAGAGGGAAGGTAAGTAGAGATCGGGGGAGTTTCTGCAATAAAATTATGCGTTTGGGGATAGGGGAGCAAGCAAAAGGGTTTAATGGTAGGGGGAGGGAGACCAAAATGGGAGGGAGGGGAGGGGGGGGGCTGCTCTGAGCATGCCACAATCTCTCAGAGGAAGCCTCAGAGGCGGAAACAATTTCCCCCCTTGCTAGGCTCCTGGTGGCCAGTTTTCTGGACTTTTGAGGGGCATTTGGATCTGGGAGGTAAGGTAAGGATTTTCTACACTACACAGTGGGCCAGTAGTGGGTTAAATTATAATTTTGGGGGTGGACATGTCCTTTAAATGAAAACGACTAATACTAACCAAAGAGCGATCAATGACTTCTCTATTGATTTCTGATCATGGAGTCATTGATCATTAGTTCCTCTGGTAGCACATAAGCAAATTGAATATTGATTAGATTTTAGTAGAAATCTAATCAAAATTACATCTAGACTTTGTACTCCTGGATAAATGTGAATAAATACAATAAAGGCAAATGATATATATTAAAACTTAAAAATTCTTATCAGTGTCGTGAGTACTCTAATTCTCTAACTCTGTGTTGCAAAGTCTCATTGCAGTTATTTAAACACTTTGAGGGAAAAAGTCCAGAGAGTTTATTGTATTTATTCACTCTATTTATATACAACACAGGGTATTTTATATGTTAGCAACAGTATATTTATTGTCACATGATGTTAACATTACTTTTATTCCAACTTTTAGAAATACATGTTTAGGATCGATAAATTGATGGTAATACTATAATTGTGATTTTAATTATATATGTATTATCTTTTCACCCTTGTTGACATGTTCACTTTAAGACAGGCTCTGATAACAGTAGGTGGAGCCGCCATGATAATTAATGAGTCACTATATATTCATTGCACTATGTAGTATTGGTTACACCTGAGGAAGGGAGTTGGACCCCCGAAACGTTGTGTACCTGCTTGTATGTGATCACTAATAAATGGAACTTTTATTATATCTATTTGAGTGTGCTCACTACGATTTGAAAATGAATTGATACTTACCTGACGTGGCACAGGCTACAGGGAGTGCACCTCATAATACTGGCGGGATTCCACTAAGCAATTGACTATTAGAACCAGTGCACTCTGGGACTCTACCCTGGCAATGTAATAAAAACAGGTAGATAGATACTTGGCTTTGGACAATATAGCTCAGTGCTTTGATTCAAACTGATCTATAACTCTTCTCACTCTATTTCTGGCCCACCCAAACTCTGAGTAAAATACAATATTTTATATTGTTGGGCACCCATATTAAATTGATCCCAAAATGGTAGAATTAGAGCAATTGAGCCATATTATGTGTCAGTGTGGCTTTTATCATGCATTCGCTGCCAACATTTATCAGAACATGGGATATTTTTTAATTGTAGCTTTGCAGGGCGTCTGTACACGTGGATCAGTAGTTATCATTTTTTTCATGGACTTTTTGAATAGAGGAGCAAAAATCAAGCACATTTCTTTCTGACTTAAGCTAAGAACCTGCTAATTCAAACGGAGGTACAACTTGCCTTTCTGTGAAGACAGACACACTTAGTAAGGACATAAAGCCTGAAAAGTATAATATTGGTTCTCATAATTACCTACATATAGCTTTTTATTTAATTGGGGAACGTTATTTAGATTACGAGGTCTAACTTGAACTAAAGTTTTGAAGTTACAAAAAAAGTAAAATCTCTGGGGGGAAATAAATTGAATAAATGTAAAAATTGTGGAGAATAAACACAAAAATGAAGGTCAGATCTTGAAATCTCACACCTTTTATTTTACATTATACTTGGTGCACCACCGGGCATATACTTACTACTGTTACTGTAAATCTGCACAATCATTTCAGCACAAGAACCTTGAGCTGCTGGTAGAGTCACACTTTTGTCTTTTACCTGATTAAAATTACTCAACATGGATTTACCCTATGTTAGTTGTTGGGAGGACTGTATACTGTAGCTCTTAGAATACAATTTTTGTAGGGGGTATACAGTATGTTGCATTTGTTATTTAAATTGCGGACAAGATAATTTAAGGGAAAGTTCTGTGGAAAATATAATAATTTTTCTAATTCTTTGTTTATATTACAAATACCTAGCTATTCTACATATTTCTTCCACTTCAAACCCTTTGCTATGCGCTTAGCTTTTGAGATTAGTGAACTGCTATTTTGGTTCTGTAAAGGTCCTTCTCTCCCAGAATGCACACTAACATGGAATGTTCCTAAAAGTAATTTCTACTGATGGCTGTTTGATGGTCAAACTTGCTCAGATCTCAGTGAGCAACTGCACCAACCCAGGCGCTAGGTCAAGGGCAGGCACTGCTAGTAGGGAACGCTGGTTGAGACAAAACACATTTCGTGTGTACCTAGCCTAATGCAATAAAAGTTTTGCTTGTGCTATAAATCTGCAGCAGCCAATCAGATTTTAGCTTTTACTTGGTTTCTGCTGTTGGATATTGGTTGGTCAGATTAATGTACAGACAAACTTTTGCGTCAGCCTCTGTTTAAATGTTTAATTTAGGTGTAAACTACATTCAGTGCCTCTGTATTTTTGTTTTCAGGGGGAATCATATATACAAATGGGAATCCTGTCTGAGTGCAATTATGGGATTTTATACTTCTAAAATAAACCTTTATATTAGTACTATTTACAGTCTGGTTACTATTTTAGTCTGTTTACAGTGTGCTCCTTTGTATGGCTGTACAGCCCTTTGCATTATTGAATATGTAAGGAATTCCTTTATCTATAGTAATAATATGTGATGGTTTTATTTAGTTGCCCCTTCTTTATTACTTTCTTCCCTTCTCTTTTCCACATTCATCTAACGACTAAGCTGCAGACTCAATCTGCAGTGAAATAGATCATCCTGTGCCTATTCAGTGAGATCCTGTAATATCAAGAGCAAGTTTTTATTTTGTTACAGCATGTGCAGCAGAGGAATGTTCAGTGCTGCAACACAAATAACACTATATAAAACATCTGAAAACCTCTATGGGGCCTTATCTTACTATACAATGCAGTAATAGTTGAAGAACACAGATAGACAGTTAGCACTTTCCAGAAAACACCCATCTAAGGTGAAGTAATCTTGTACAGTACTGTAATAATTTGAGATCAGTGGATACTCTACCCCTTTAGGAATATAAGAGGTCCCTGATTAGGCCTGTGGTTATAAGAACTTGTACCTTGTTTTTTGGAAATCCTGAATATGTTCAATCAAAAATGCCTGTCAGATACTATACATTATTACATGTATCTAGTGTTTAGTTCTTTGTCCTTGGGATGCTACAAATGTTCAATATGTCTCTATATTTGGTCATGTATTATAAGGTACTAGCTTTACACAGAGTACTGGCAGCATTTGTAGCCATAAAATGTAATTCTTGTATCACTTGCTAGCTATATTCCCATGTCAACTGATCATTGGAATGTGTAAAATGAATTCAATAAAAAGCACAATAGACCCATCACTCAGCATTAGCAGCTGACATTGTGCCTAAGCAGTCCCATCATCCCATCACTATATTCCTCTGTAAATGGCATGTGCCTAAAGAATGTCTACACATCACATAATGCAGTGAAGTCTACATATCCAAAAATATAAATGAATAGTTAATATCACTTTCTCTATGTCAAAGGTAACTATTCATAAAATTGCAAGAAAGAAGTTAGTTCTGTTTTCTTGTGTATTGTTAAATTATATCTAACACACGGGCAATTAATATTTCAAATTTATTTACTTCACTAGTGTTTTACAGAAAATGTTCATAGAAACCATTTACTTGTGATTTATTTAGCATTTGTGATGGATTAAATATATTGTTATACAGAATATTGACTAGCTCAGTCACCAGAATCTAGAAAATCTTTCAGAAAACAGTAATTTCTTTACAGAAAGGCCACTCACTTCTAACCCCACCTCTTCCCACAGACTCTGGCTTAAGTATGCTCATTGCTAAGGAGAACTATAATAGTATAAAGTTTTTAAAAACTGTTAAAAGGCATCTTCATCCCCCAAAAGACATTGCCCTTACAATGGCCGATAACCTAGCCCTCGCTAGGTCTTATGCCAAAAATCGAACCTTAAATTTACTTTCATCCCTTTTTCCAGCGCTGGCTTCTGCTGCATTTCCCGATTGCAAAAGCAGAAGAAGGGGCCGGACCAGCAGACGCTCAGTGATTGGCTGAGTCCCAGGGCAAGGGCAAAATATAAATGTGTGAACAGAACAGCAGAAGGAGGGGAAACCCCAATGGGAGGACGAGTTAGAAGCAGAAACAGATTACACTAGGAAAAGATCCTAATCTTCAATTTCTTGGACTGTATTGCGACCATGCATAAGACCAATGCAGCAGAAAAAAAAGGTAAGGGTCTTTAACACTACACAGTGGGCTCAGCATTGGGAAAAAAATTTAGGTGAGGGGGTGGACATACCCTTTAAAATTAAAAGTACCGTACCTGGGGCAGGGAGGTAGAATTGGTACTTTCTACCTCCCAGTATCATTTCTATAAGGAGTGGCAGGAGAGAGAAAAAATTTCTGCATCTGCACTAAGGGACAAAAGGAGGAAATACATGTGTCAGCCACAACTTCCCCTATACACATATACCATATCTTATTGGGAACCATAGCTGCATGCTGATATTTTAGTGCAACTAATTGTGAAGCCAAAATTTTCCAGCATTCCCAATTCATTTTGGAACAAAAAAATTAGACAAAATTCTTTGTGGTGAAAATTTTAAACCCGACCGTCTGGAAAAGATATAATATTGACCCAGTTACAGAACTACATAAAGATTTCAGCCTTAAGAGAGATTTATGGGTGATTGTTTGAAATGATCAATTGCACCTTTACATATGCTGTGAGGTTCTCATTCATCCAGGTCATGGTATATCTGTTGTATTCAATTAGATCAACTGGACTTGAAATGTAGTTCTGAAGACGTTTCGCTAGTCATCCGACTGGCTTTCTCAATTCAGAATGACTTGTACAAGAATCTGTGGCAATTATGTACCCTGGAAATCCCAATTAGCATATCACAAGCCAGGTGTTAAGGGTGTGATTAGATAGTGGCTAAGAGGTGTTATAGGAACGCCCGAGTAAGGTGTTAAAAACAGCATTGTACATGGCAGACAGTTTTCTATTTAGGCTTTGTTTCTTTATTTCACATAAATGGCCTCCTTAACACCTCTCTTGAACCAGTCACGTTCCTTCGCCAGTATGTAACATTACAATCTTCAAGGTATGTCCTTTATCCTTAAGATGCAGATACAGGCTGAGTCCTGACCCGAGGAATTGGCTCTTCTGTGCTGGGCCAACTCATCAACGTATGGCCCAGCACAGAAGAGCCAATTTCTGGGTCAGGACTCAGCCGTGTATCTGCATCTTAAGGATAAAGGACATACCTTTGAAGATTGTAATGTTAACATACTGGCGAAGGAACGTGACTGGTTCAAGAGAGGTGTTAAGGAGGCCATTTATGTGAAAATAAGAAACCAAGCCTAAATAGAGGTGGGGGGGTTCGACACCAACTGTCTGCATGTACAATGCTGTTTTAACACCTTACTCTGGGCGTTCCTATAAACTCTAGCCACTATCTAATCACACCCTTAACACCTGGCTGTGTATGTATAGCTAATGGATTTTCCAGGGTACATAATTGCCACAGATTCTTGTACAAGTCATTCTGAATTGAGAAAGCCAGTCGGATGACTAGCGAAACGTCTCAAGAACTACATTTCAAGTCCAGTTGATCTAATTGAATACAACAGTACACCTTTACACATGCAACTGCCATATAGATGCCTATAGATTTGGTGGCAACCACATACACACCCCATTGACTTCCCATACTCGAATCAGTCTGTCAGGTCATACATGGGACTATTGCCTCTACTTGAATAAAGGGAGCTGATGCCAACAGATGGAAGGTGGGTTTAGGCCAGTACACCTAGGCAATTCCTTTTGGATCCAAAGGGATTTGTCAAAGATGGCAAGGTGTATTGCAGAAAGAGTAGATGGAAATGGTTTGTCTATACAGAAATTACTGACACCTTCTTAAAGGAGAAGTATAGTGTGTATAAAGTTTATAAAAAAAAAAAAACAGTTAAAAAAAGTATTGGGACAGGGATACAGGACTGGTATTTCCTACCTCCCTATATTGTTACTGTGAGGACCACCAGCTCAAAGACCAATTCTGCCAGACTGCCAGTCTTCCTTCTGCACTTTAATACAGGACTAGTTCAGGACTAACCTGGCAAATGAAAACTGTACGTGCTGTAGCGAAATAACAATATAGTGAGGTAGGAATAATCAATCCTACCTCCCGCCCCAGGTACTTACATTTTTAAAGAAGTTAATTTGTAGTATACTTTAAAAAGTTTCAACCAGTATCTGAGCAGCAATAAGCCTTCCACCAACAGATAATGATAAGGCTATAAATTAAAGTTGGGTGCTTAATAACGAGAGTTGTTATGTAAGAATAACCTGACTGGCTATACAAGAAATATGGATAGATAAAACAATATGATTATTCATGAGGCCTCTTTGCTTTTCCCCCATGAGTCTCAGTGGCTGGTTTATTATTCCCATTGATGTGTATGTTACTTTTAGTACTATAAAAAGGATAGACATTACCAAGTTGAATGTGAACTGGCCATATAATTGTACCTGCACACAGGGGTGTTCCTAGTGTTTTGACACCTGCAAAAACTTTTAAATGACGCCTATCGGAAGACTGGGTGCGGCACGTGAAGCGGGCATCAGGGAACATAGGCGTGGCTTGTGGAGGTGGGTATGGTGGGCTGACTAACACTGATTGATGGACTGATGCTGATATTGGTTTGGTATTTAGGAGGAGTTTAAGTGTTCTCCGGGGCGTGCCCTGAGCAAATGTTTCAGTTTGCTTCATGCCTCCACAACACTCAATTCTGAAAACATAACACAGACATAACACAGACTGGGAACAATGATACAATATAAAATGGCAGTAGGGTATAACTTACTTCTGCTCAAGGTTAAATACCTATTTATAACTATAACCTAGAAACTGAATTACAATGATTTATCGAATGCCTTTAAAGTGGAACTTCAAAACTTTAGTCTGCACATTTGTTCATTTTATTTTTAATAAAATAAGGTGAAACCAGCTGTGCATATAAACATATAGTATGTAAACACATGGAATTGACCTAGAGCCTCTCACTTAATCATAAACATAAAAGTTAGGAAGCAATACCCAATATTTGTTTCAAAAACTGATTTTTCAAGCCATGGTCCTGAAACGACTCCTACAACAGAATTCAGTAAATATATTCCAGAATGCATAGAGGTGGCATTGAGCACAAATCACTGAGCTGGAACCGGATTGAAAATAACCTAGATGTGACACTTGAGTTTTGTACAGTCCTGGGTAAAACCCCTTTAAATCATTTTTTTGCTCCAAAGAAATCCGGCACGTCACACGGTTTCCAAATAAGGAGACATGTCACAGAAACATATTAATTGATAATCAGGCGGAAATTGATCATCATACACAATCTGATGATCGTACGATATCGGAAACTCCCAATATAGTACCACAGGATTGGCGCTTGCATGGCATAGTTGTGGGCGTCACTATTCGGACGGTAGTGTCCCAACTACAAGGACAAAATATGTCCTCACAATGGCAATGAAAGCCCCGCCCCCAGAACGCCCATTCTCTGCCCAGGAAAGCCCCAAAAACCCACTATTCACCTCTGCTCTGCCCCTCCCCATAAGCAAAGCCACAACATAGTAACCCTATGGCAGTGGTAGCGAACATATGACATTGTGCACAAAGTGGCACTTGGGAGCCTCTCTGTGGGCACTCATGCACAGCAGAGTTCACCAGAGTGTGTTACCAGAAAGCCAGAGAGAAAGTGTAGCGGCTGTCTGTAGCAAAGAGAGGTCACGTGTCTATAAAATTCCCGCTTGTTTTAGATCTCAAACTTCTTTCTAATAATGTAGGGGTAATGGTCACTGTTTTAGATCTCAAACTCCTGTCTAATAATGTAGGGGTAATGGTCACTGTTTCATATCTCAAACTCCTGTCTAATAATGTAGGGGTAATGGTCACTGTTTCAGATCTCAAACTCCTGTCTAATAATGTTGGGGTATTGGTCACAGTTTTAAATCTCAAACTCCTGTCTAATAATGTAGGGGTAATGGTCACAGATTTAGATCTCAAACTCCTATCTAATAATGTAGGGGTAATGGTCACTATTTCAGATCACAAACTCTTGTCTAATAATGTAGGGGTAATGGTCACAGTTTTAAATCTCAAACTCCTGTCTAATAATGTAGGGGTAATGGTCACAGATTTAGATCTCAAAACTCCTGTCTAATAATGTTGGGGTAATGGTCACTGTTTAGATCTCAAAATCCTGTCTAATAATGTAGGGGTAATGGTCACTGTTTCAGATCACAAACTCTTGTCTAATAATGTAGGGGTAATGGTCACAGTTTTAAATCTCAAACTCCTGTCTAATAATGTAGGGGTAATGGTCACAGATTTAGATCTCAAACTCCTATATAATAATGTAGGGGTAATGGTCACTGTTTTAGATCTCAAACTCCTGTCTAATAATGTATGGGTAATGGTCACTGTTTTAGATCTCAAACTCCTGTCTAATAATGTAGGGCTAATGGTCACTTTTTTAGATCTCAAACTCCTGCGTAATAATGTAAGGGTAATGGTCACTGTTTTAGATCTCAAACTCCTGTCTAATAATGTAGGGGTAATGGTCACAGTTTCAGATCTCAAACTCCTGTCTAATAATTTAGGGGTAATGGTCACTGTTTTAGATCTCAAACTCTTGTCTAATAATGTTGGGGTAATGGTCACTGTTTTAGATCTCAACTCCTGTCTAATAATGTAGGGGTAATGGTCACTGTTTTAGATCTCGAACTCCTGTCTATTAATATAGGGGTTAATGGTCACTGTTTCAGTTCTCGAACTCCTGTCTAATAATGTAGGGGAATGGTCACTGTTTTAGATCTCAAACTCTGTCTATAATGTAGGGGTAATGGTCACAGTTTTAGATCTCAAACTCCTGTCTAATAATGTAGGGGTAATGGTCACTGTTTCAGGATGGAAGGTACATAGCAGGATGGAAGGTACATAGCAGGATGGAAGGCACATAGCAGGATGGAAGGTACATAGCAGGATGGAAGGCACATAGCAGGATGGAAGGTAAATAGCAGGATGGAAAGCACATGGCAGGATGGAACGCACATAGCAGGATGGAAGGTATATAGCAGGATGGACGGTACATACTTTAGCTGGATGGAAGGCACATAGCAGGATGGAACGCACATAGCAGGATGGAAGGTACATAGCAGGATGAAAGGTATATAGCAGGATGGACGGTACATACTGTAGCTGGATGGAAGGTACATAGCAGGATGGAAGGTACATACTGTAGCTGGATGGAAGGTACATACTGTAGTAGGATGGAAGGTACATAGCAGGATGGAAGGTACATAAGTTAGCCTGAAGTTTTGGTAACGCATGCGTTCACCATTTTTGCTGCGTTAATGCATGCGTTTCCATAACGCAAAATGGCTAAAATGCATGCGCAAAACGCAAACACAAAACGCACAAGAATCGTGCACACAATCGCGTGCGATAACGCTCACGATTTTGTGAGCAATTCCTGTGCGTTGCTGTGTGGCCTCAGCCTAAGGGTCATGTCATCAAAACAATTAGTTTCATGGTCGTAAATGCAAACACTAATACCTCCACACAGATACAGGTACATACTCTTACACACATTTATCTTCACTTACTGGTTGTTAAGGGTATGTCCACCTCTATTAAAAAACTTTTAATGTTATTCCCCAAAGCTAGGTCACATTTTGCTAATCTGTCTAGTGTTTAACCTATTTAATGTTTGCTTAGTGTATGACCAGCTTAATACACAAAATATGATACCTGACACCCGATAGCTGATACCTGACACCCGATAGCTGACACCCGATACCTGAAACCTGATACCTGACACCTAACACCCCATACCGGACACCTAACACCCCATACCGGACACCTGATACCCAATACCGGACACCTGATACCTGACACCCGATACCTGATACCTGACACCCGATACCTGACACTTGATACCCGACACCTGATGATGTCCTAAAATGTATACCGTAATGGTTACAACAAAATATTGCAGATTTCATTTTCACTGTAAAAAAGGGTTGTGGAAAAGAAAAAGGTAGAAAATGAGTAAAGTATAAAAAAGGATAAAGAAGAACAGCAGCTGCATGTCAATGTAATCTGATGTTAAATCTTCACAATAAAGCAATATAGGTGAAAATGTGCACAGAAGCAAGAAGGCAAGAAAATGAGTAATAAATTCATATCTTCACTACAAGGAAAAACAGTTTCAGGAACAATGTATATGTAAAATCACTTTATTAACAAATAATAGGAAGTGATGTCGAACCTTGGCACGCCAGGTTACCGAACGCTACATTCGAGGGTTGTTGAATTTGCAATAACCCTGAAATGTAGCATCCAGTAATCCTTGAATTTGTGATAACCCTCAAACGTAGCATTCAGTAACCATCAAATGTTTCCTGAATGCTGCATTCTAGGGTTATAGAGTGCTAAATTCAAAGGTTATCAATTAGAAAATTCGAGAATCTTTGAATCTCCAAAAATTTTTGGATATACGTCCCTGAGTTCGTAAAACAAGGGCGAGTGTGTTAAACCCTGCAAGTTCTGCTTACTTGGCCAGGGCAGTCTCGGATTCCCTGACTGGGGTTATTTAACAATTGCCTCATTAAAAGGTAACTGTGGTCTCCAAACAAATTAGGGTTAAATACAACCCCTTGATTCTACACAGAATCATCCCCATGGCCCGCTCCCCTGGGTGCACACACACACCACCCGTGGTGAGCACCTCCCCCCCACGCATGCACACCCGGCAGGCTTCCCAGGTCCACATGTGTGCATTGGCTAGAAGACATATGGCCAGTGCGAGCAGGTAGGTCCAGCATCCATGCATATTTTCCAATAAACGTTAGATTTAAATGATATACAGTGTAACAGAGATTTAACATCAATAACCATAACAATAAACATATTTGTCTACCAATAGAGTCTTCTTGTATGGTTTTTTTTCAGTTAAAAAAAACCTGTGGTAGGTAGGTAGGCCATTTTAATAGTATAGCATGTCTTTTTAGTTGATCTAAATGTCCTGATGAGAGTTAGGCTGGGTTTTTGATCCAGTTGGGCACATGAGATGTGTGGTCGCTTTACAACCACAGCGACCAGACCTTATGTAAGGAGGGTAGAGTGTGGTTGTACAGTAGAATATTGGTATATTGGTATGTGGAATATTCTTGCATTAATAAAAATATCATTCATTCTATGGATGACCCTTTCAACATCCAGTACAGGTGTCCTCCATTAATATTTTGGGTGCCATCATTACATATTGAATCCATTTATTTCTCCCAGTATAGACCCAGAAATAGTATGCTATTCCTGGGTCTCTTAAGATAGGGATTAACATAATGTTTTGTACCATATCAAATATTTATGCCCAATATTGTTGGGTTATAGGAAATGTCCACCAGGTATTAAAAAATTCTCCCATCTGTTCGCAATTTCAAAAACAGAGTGTGCTGATAATGTGGGATAATATTTGTGTAGGACGGAGGGAACCCTGTAGGTTTGGTATAAAACTTTCATAGTTCTTTCCCTCAGGGTTGTATTTCGACTTCCTTTGTTAAGCATGGCAAAGGTATCCTGTCATCGAGAGTCTTCTAAAACTGCTTGTTAAGCTGGGCTAAGCAAGATTCTTGTAGTCATTTTTCAGAAATCATGATACACACAGTCCCGAGCATTCTCCCCTATAGGAAGAATGCCGCGGGAAATTTTTCCAGAGCAACTGCTCGGCCGACCCGAACGGTCGGTGGCCTTGCGCTCAATGGGGAAAGCTAGGTACAAACAGTACCAATAAAGCGCCGATACCATCAGATCTGACGCTATCGGGGCTTTATCGTTAGTTTGAATGGGTTTCCCTATTTGTACCTTATTTGGTGGTCCATTATTGCTTTTGTTATGGGTTTGAGTTGTTTTTTTTTTAGTAAGGTTTGGGGGCTACGTATAGTCTGTCCTTTGAATTCAACCAGACCTGCCTGTCTTGTTGCCTGGAGCAGTTTTTCTTTGGTGGAAAAAAAGTGTAATTTAGTTATAATATCCCTGGGTAGGTACTATATCAGGTACATTGGCATAGAATTTTGGCCTCTGCCATTTCTCCAATTCTGGATTCCATGTCCCCAATTCTCTGTCCAAGTTCATGGAGTTCAGATTGTATGGGGGATAATGCCAGTTGCAGTTCCTCCTTTAGTTAGGTGCATAAAGGCTCGTACACACGTGCGATCGCGGTTCCCGATCTGCGAAGCACGATGTATAGGAAGGAACGTTTCGGCCGATAATTGGCCCATGTGTAGGCACTTTATCGGCCGAAATGGTCATTCTTTCGGAGATCCGCCAGGTCGGTAAAGTGCCTACACATCGTGCGTCGAAAACGTTCATTCCTACACACCATGCGTATTTTAGCTATAAAATCCCACGGTGGGTAGAGGAGCTCCTCTAGAACATCCATGTGGCTGCTCATGAGCCCCCCCCCCCAGTATGCTGTAAAAAAAGTTAAGGTTAGTGGGAAGCTGCAGTTTAAAAAAAAAAAAATTCTAACCCCCCCAGGGCCTAACTTTACTGCTTCAAAGTTGCTGGCTTCATCATTCTGCACATTGGAATTTGTAGCTCCACCCGCCAAGATCTCCTGGCTCCTCCAGCTTCCTGTGGTCCCAACAGGTAAGTTCTGTTTGCTACACATGCATGCACCCTCAACGCTTGCATGCGAGATGCCGTCAGTGCACACACAGACGTGAGCGTGAGTGACGTCATCTTGCCGTGCCATGCTTACTTTTCCTTTAAACAGCAACACTATCTGATTTTAAGGATTGGTGAAAGAAATGGACTGCATTTGTCTAAACATTCTCCTTTAAATTATAACACATTTTAGGTTTTGGGTCAAAATCTAAGCAGCCATATAGCAGATGTTATACATTTGTCAGCGTGTTTGTGACGTTGTGTTTAATTCATACATAATATGCAGAAACCCCTACACCTTGAATAAGGTATGTTAAGCTTCCTGCTTAATCTTCTTCATTCTCTAGTAAGTACTGAACATAACTAAAGCTTTTGGTTAGGGGTAGGTAAAAATGCAAGAGGAAGTAATCACATTTACCAACATGCTAAAAGTCTGGATGTTGAGGTAGGATGCTTTGTTCTTAGAGGTAAACATTATTGAATTGATCACCTGGTTTCAGTGTTAGTATTCTTAACAATACTAGAATTACCAACAGAATTTGTACCAAATTATAAATTAGACACTAAAATGTTTAAGGCATTACATTAAAATATTCTTATTGGAGGTAAGCTATGATAACCGGGATAAGATACTGTATACCACAATAATGATTTTTTTTGAGTTGTTGAGCATAAAAAAACCAACATAGATGTACAAAAGGTAGAATATTGTCAAATTCCCCAAAACATATAAATAAATGGTGAGATTATCCCTTTAAAGGGTATATCCACCCCAAAAATAAAATTCTGTAGTGTAGGGCACCCCTTTAAGGACAGAATCAAATTTATGATTTGTCTCCTTTTTGGGATGTTTTCTTGCTATGTCCGTGTACATGCTGGAGATATCAGGTGGGGGTAAGAATGAAAGAGTTAATACCATCTCTACATAGCTGAAGGTTTGTATATTTTAAAAATATATATAGTTGTCTCCCAGATAAAGGATTGCATGCCTGCTCTTAAAGCACAGTATCTGCAAACCTTAGGGCTACTTGCTGGCTAGCTGTCTATATGCCCTGACACAAATAGGGTTCCATTTTATTTAGGATTTATGGCAGTTTGATATTCAGTAGTTTTTTTTTACAAGTCATAAGCCTTTCAAACTTATATTAGAATATCTTCTTAAAGCATAAATTCTACAAAGAACTGCATGTAGTTCAAGGAGAACTAAACCCAAAAAATCAAAGTTTAAGTTAGAAAGTACTTGTCTCAACATTCTTCTCACCATGGAAGATTCCACTCAGGGGCCTTTTTTTACCTCTATGAGCTCATTTTAGGTTCTGTTTGTTCCCCAAATCTGAAGCTGACATTTTCCTTGCCTGCCAGTTTTTGCCTTCTTACATGTTCAGCACCTGTGTGATTTCCACTCCCACCTCTTAACCCCTATATGTAGGAATATATAATCATCAATATTCAATTGGTGGTGCAGCTGATTAACCCTTTCCTATTAGCAGTGTTGTAGTGTGATGTAATAGGTCTGGGTATCAGTGTGTCCGGATCTGAAAAATGTATTCTCACCTACGCTTTCACTCCACCAAATCCGTATATCTATACTAATAAAGGCAAAGCCCTCACTCACTCACTCACTCACTCATCACTAATTCTCCAACTTGCCGTGGAGGCAGACGGCTTAAATTTGGCAGGCTCATTCATTGCACCTTACTTACAAAAGTTAAGCAGGTTCATTTCGAAAAGGCAAAGCCCTCACTCACTCACTCACTCACTCACTCACTCATCACTACCTCACACTAATTCTCCAACTTGCCGTGGAGGCAGACGCTTATTGGCAGACTCATTCATTGCCCTTACTACAAAAGTTAAGCAGGTTTCTTTTCGAAAAGGCAAGCCCTCACTCACTCACTCACTTCTCACTCACTACTATTCTCCACCTTGCCTCACTCATCACTAATTCTCCAACTTGCCGAGGAGGCAGACGGCTTATTTGCAGGCTCATTCATTGCACCTTACTTACAAAAGTTAAGCAGGTTTCGTTTCGAAAAGGCAAAGCCCTCACTCACTCACTCACTCATCACGAATTCTCCAACTTGCCGTGGCGGCAGACGGCTAAAATTTGGCAGGCTGATTCATTCACCTTACTTACAAAAGTTAAGCATGTTTCGTTTCGAAAAGGCAACCCTCACTCACTCATCACTAATTCTCCAACTTGCTGCCCTCACTCACTCACCACTCAATCATCACTAATTCTCCAACTTGCCTCACTCATCACTAATCTCCAACTTGCCGTGGAGGCAGACAGCTTAAATTTGGCAGGCTCATTCATTGCACCTTACTTACAAAAGTTAAGCAGGTTTCGTTTCGAAAAGGCAAAGCCCTCACTCACTCACTCACTCATCACTAACTCATCACTAATTCTCCAACTTGCCGTGGAGGCAGACGGCTTAAATTTGGCAGGCTCATTCATTGCACCTTACTTACAAAAGTTAAGCAGGATTCGTTTCGAAAAGGCAAAGCCCTCACCCACTCACTCACTCATCACTAATTCTCCACTTGCCTCACTCATCACTAATTCTCCAACTTGCCGTGGAGGCAGAGGCTTAAATTTGGCAGGCTCATTCATTGCACCTTATTACAAAAGTTAAGCAGGTTTCGTTTCGAAAAGGCAAAGCCCTCACCCACTCATCATCACTAATTCTCCAA